>JAEAOA010001490.1:190000-272500 GCA_016746295.1 Potamilus streckersoni | reverse complement strand
AAAGGTTTCAGGGATTGAGTCCGTGTACTAGTGGCGATGTGGCCTTTGTGGTGATATAGCTAGTCGGACTGAGGACAATGCATCCTGTACTGCAATATCAAAATGTTGATTAATGGCAGTATTTTGAGTTTTACAGTCAACTCATTTTATGTAGAATTTTAACAGCTCTTAAAAAGATCAATTTGATTTGTTTGACTTGGTAATTTTTAATTTTTCTTAACAGGAGACGATGAGACCAGCGAAAGGCGAAGAAGAAAACAGTGGTTACTTGCTTTTCCCAAACCGGAGGGTCCACTGCAACAAGTAGTTCAACTCCGTACACATTAGTGGCTCTCTTGTTCTTGTCTAAGGCACTGTCCTTATTATTTAGGTTGTCTAATGATCTCCGGAGATTCAAAAAGAGGCTATTATTTACAACTTCCTCCTCAGCAACACTGGCTGTTAATAATAATAATAATAATAATAATAATAATAATAATAATAATAATAATAATAATAATAATAATAATAATCACAGCCATTATAAGAATCTATCATCATGTTCTGCAGTCTTTATCTCATTCCTCATCCTATTCAATCATCTAGTCCTAAATACGCGTTTCACCACTCCGAAACAACTAAATCCCTTGATTATATAACTACTGTCGAATAAACTTTAAGCATTCACACTTTTCTCTGTGATGAAATAGCTAATCAACTATTTAGTGGAATTAAATAAGATTTCTCAGTTGATGAAATTATCTATAATCATATATATATATATATATATATATATATATATATATATATATATATATATATATATATATATATATATATATATATATATATATATATATATATATATATATACATTTTGTTGAAATTTTGTCAATAACTTCGTGAGTATTGAATTGGTAGTATTACTATCAATGCATTAATATGCTAGCTTCAAGTTTTATCACTTTATCCACGGTCTGTGAAACTGAATAATAAAACTATATTTTCCTCCTTTTGATGGGTATGCGATACAGATGTAGGAGGAGATAGACCACAGTTTGAAAGATCCCATAAAAAAAAAATTCAATACCACCATAACATATCTTGATTTGTGCAATTTGTCAATAACTTCGTTTCAAGTTTTATCACTTTATCCACAGTCTGTGAACTGAATAATAAAACCATATTTTCCTCCTTTTGATGGGTATGCGATACAGATGTAGGACGAGAAAGACCACAATTTGAAAGGTCCCATCAAAAGAAACTTTAATACCACCATAACATATCTAGCATCGTCTTTGCGTGAAACTTACGTTCAATCGTATCGTTCGTTAGACTGATATCTTCATCATTTGTCCTTTCTTCCCGAATTACGTGCGGTGTATCGTGGTACTCTCTATTCATATACATTTCATCCACATTACTTAGATGGGAAACTGGGTCGATATTGAAATACTTGTCTCCAATCCTTAAACTTCCTTCCTATAATAATAATAATAATAATAATAATAATAATAATAATAATAATAATAATAATAATAATAATAATAATAATAATAATAATAAAAGCAATCATTATCATCTAAGAAAAGGATCAAATTTAATCCAGTTTGCAAAAGATGTTGAGAAATAAAACGATGATATTATAACCTACCAAATATCCAAACCCGTGGAAATTAAATCTTTTCCTCCAAAAGAAGTAATTGATATATAGAAAGCTTGCTTACAACCCTAGTCACACTTACCAATGTCCTGGCACAGGCGCCTTGCGCTCTCTTGACACAACGGACAATGACAACGGCACTGTTGTCGATGTCGTGGTAGTATTTGCTTTCCTGTGAGGAAAATGTAACATTTTTCAAATTGTTTGTATTCATTGTGACTCTTTCAACTCAAAATTACTATTTTAAATTCGATAAGATGATCTTGACTATTATAAACAGAGGATCTACTGCTTATTTGATAAAGATTTTGTCCTTCTGAAAAAGACTGTCAAAAAGTGATATGCGAATAAATATACATTCTTCGTAATATTATCAGAAATTGGATGTACTTTGAAGAGAATTAAGATGCATTTTGATTTGTTCTCAAAATAATGTAAAAAAATGATAGCTAATGATATTTTTCTCTTTTAGAAAGGTTTGGACAATACGCTTCCTCAACTCCTTTGAGAGACGAAGTTCCATCATTTAGGTATAGTAGGCGGAAAGTAATGCCTGACGAAGGCAAGACAAGACAAAACTTGCTAACACTCATGTTGAAAATTTTGCAAGTGAGATGTGTTTTATAGATTCATATGTGTTCGATCGTAAACTCCATGATTGCAGCTTATTGCTGTTTAAAAATTCAAAAAATTCATTGCTGTAGGCTACAAAACGCTGCTATTATTAATAGTGTTACCATAGAATAGAGAGGATTGGAAATACGTAGTTATTTTTGTTAAAATATGCCATTATATTTAGTATGATGTGCAAATAGATACGACTTGAATAAACGTGAAAAACAATTTGATACATTTTTTTCATACTTCATCTTTAATTGTACATTATTACTACAGTTGTTACGTTGAAGTTTTGCCTAATGGTAATATACATTAATTGTACATTACTATAGTGTTTAATTTAAAATATTTTCTAATGATAATAGATCAAAATCTGTGGTTATTGATCTACGTTGTGCATGTGAATCCTTTCGTTATTTTCCGATTGTATTGACTTACAACTTTCCCTGTGAATGGCTCTTTCACGGCTCTCCTGGTACCGTCAGGCAGTGCCTCGACAATGTACATGTCGGTGTCAGCACGTACATGCGGATTTTCTTTGAGGTGAAGGTTGATTGATTTCTCCCCTCTATTTAGTTGGAACCTTAACTCCTCTGACAGACCAAGGTCTAGATGACGCTTGTGTGCGTCATTATTCAGATCTCTGAGCCATACAAACTCAGTGGTTTCTGGAAAATCAATAAATAATAAATAAATAAATGAATAAAATAAATAAATAATAAGTATTACATTGAGCTATCAGTTAAATACTGTCTAAAATTTTTATATTTTTTCTGGTACTAGATCGTTTTATATTACGGTAAAATATCGATATTGTTAAATGAATCGGTCGCCGTTGTACATTACTTCAAAAACTCATCAAGTGTTTCACATTAAAAACGCCAAGATTATTTCCAGTAAATATGTTGATCGAGAAACCGTCAGCATTTAGCAGTGCCAGGGAAAATGAATTACCAAGAGATAACGCTTAAATTCTTCTCTATTGATCTCAGCATTCTTTAAAAGCAACCATGAATATCTTGCAAGACCTATTATATTATCTGGACTTAAATGTAATACAACAAAAACAAATACTTTTTGGGTTAGAAACAAATATTTTATTTTATAATGTCCAGAACAAATTCTTACAATTACTGTACCTATACATGAAAAATTCTTTGACTCCAGCTTGCCAGAATTCCTTTAGCCTTTGTTAACTTCTTATAATTAGTTTTAAATCTAGAGAAAATTTGATGCAAAGTGTAAAGTTGGAAGAATAGATCAGGCTTGAATTGATATTCTCATTGCCTAATGCTGTCACTACACATATAAGCACTGTTTTTCTCTATTTTATTAAAAATTAAATTAATATTTAAAAGATTTTGCTATGAATGAACAAAGATAGATTAAAGCAGTGCATATATGTAACTGTTAAGTATAAATCAGTTTAACTTTAAAGTGTTAATTATGTATTAAATTTAAATTTAAATATCGTTCAAAATGTAATTGGGTTGGACTTGAACAGAGACTTTATATTGTGTTTTTTCGCTGAGATTTATTTTTCTTTGGTTAGATTGGACAAAATGTAATTCTCAAAAATCGGAGTTTGAACTCCAAGGTAAAATGAATCTAGCATACACAAAAAGATAGAAAGCAATTTGAAAGAAATTTAAAGTAATAAAATGAAATTAAAATTTACCAGGAAAAGGGTAACACAATATTCATAAAGTAAACTAGTACTTGATATATAAAAATAAATAACTTACCTGCGCCCAGTACAGCGACAGTGCAAAATAGTACAATGAAATGACAATCGTTCATTTTGGTTCCGTGATACAGGTAATTTAGCTTCCAAATCGAAAGCGAATAATTTTCTCTGTGAAAATGAGTGGTTTATATAGATACAAAAATCTACACCAATCCGTTTAACAACAAAATGTTAAGACATGTTAATGTTCTTAAAATTGTCTTCTTTAATCTGAAAGTAAGAATTATATTTTTACCATTATTAAGGGTATAAGCGACAATAAAAAGATTGAGGAATAAGTAGGATGAAACGACATCTCCCTTTTTACCTGTCACGACTTGCTCGGGTTAATCCCGTCTTGATTATGATTATTCCTCTTAATTCGATAATCTATAATCGTCTAAATTTTATAAAATATCTTCACGGGATGATATGATTATAGATTTGTTTGTATTCTATAAAACCATTTAGAATTAGGCTTTACATCCCAATTCTTTAACCCAGGTTTGAAGGTGTTGTCATTTTCTTTAATTGATTACACTAATTTACAATTTAGATTCTCTAGTATTCAGGAAAATTCACGTGTCACTATGGATATTTAAAATAAAGCTATAAGGGTGCTGATGTTCTTAGGCCTAAAGATTATGGATGAGATTTCTAGGATTAGCACACAAGCTACATAAATTACATAAATTTAAGGTGCAGCTCCGGACCGTGTCATATGTGAATTATTGGGCTTTAATCTTTAATTTTCCTGAATGTTATATACATATTTTAAAATTATGTTTATATAATAATTAGTTGCACCATCCTTTCTTTGAGTAACAAAATAGATAACGATATTATTGGTAACGTTTACAAGAATTTCTCCCTCGCATCTCATCAGGGGTTTCCATCGGAGTCATGAGCATCATCATCAGGATCGTTGGCGTCGTCATTGTTATTGTTATTATTATTATTATTATTATTATTATTATTATTATTATTATTATTATTATTATTATTATTATTATTATTATTATTATTATTATTATTATTGTCAATGTTTCTTGTTCATCTATTTAGTAGTGTCCCATTTAATTTTGTTAATTATTAGGATGCTAAACGTTATTTTCCAAGCTGCTTACCCTATGACGATAAACGTATTCATATCCAAGTTGAATTGAATGTAAGCCTGAAAGAAAGCTGATATACAACAGTGAGATGATAGCAAATAGTTTATTTAGGTGTCCTGTATGAATAACATGAAACACGTGTTATGAAAAGAATTCAATTAATATACAGAGATTAAGCCTATTCGACTGTAAAATGTAGAATGCATATTTTATTATACAAGGTGTATTGAATAGTGAACTCAACAATCGTAAAGCAAAGACCGGCAAAAATAATTGAGCTGTTACAAATAAACAGGCTAAAACTTCATTAGATATATCTAAATTTTTTAAAGTGACTTTTTCTCTTTAAAATATTAAAAATTTATGATGATAAAGCATATTAAAATACATTTTTGTCCATGCCACATTTTGATATTTTAACATTATTCAATATTATTATTCATATTATTATATTCAATATAGAATGCAATATGAATGCAATATGAAATAAAACAACGAATTATATGCATTTCATTTAATTGAAAAATGGAATTTAATCTGTACTTAATGTGTTTTGTTTTCAGAAGTTTTGTTAACAATTTTGTTATTAAATTACTAAAATTGAAATTGAAAAAGTTAGAATATAGGTTATAATATAAAGATATTACGTATCGTGAAAAGAAGCCAGTAGATGAGGGAGTATAGCTACATTGTTTTGGGGGTAAAATTCTAATTAAGCTTAGATAATGTTGTTATGACTACATGATCTTCTTACAAGAATGAAAAATGACGACGACAAGGACTAAAAATGATGGATTTCAACTCAATTAAAGACATCATTCTCAAGTACAACATACGTGTTTCATATTTCAACTATATTATTTTAGGTCAATATGTTAATTATTAATGGTTAATATTCGTAAATATTTTCATAGCTTGCCTATTATTTGATCATTAAATATTAACACGAGGGAACATCACCTTGGTCATGCATAAACACATTCCTCTGGTGAAATTGGAAAGTTTATCTATTCAAAGAATGGAGTAAAGACCGTCACAATGGTTTCAATGGAATCGTGATTAATTTGAGAAAGAAGGCATCTAAAACATCGTTTAATTTTATTTAATGGGGTCGGGGGTGGGGTAAGCCACGTTCATTCTGAAAGTTCCTGCCCCTATTATCGAAGTTGCCTTCAGGACTCTAAACCTTTGTTTCAATTATCTCATCCTCTAGAGACAAATCAGATATGAATGACTTCTTTATTCAGTTCTAATTTAGTTCAAGTTATAGGGACGTGTTTACATTAACTATGATACTATCAAATTTGATACCCACCCTTTCTGCACCGGTAACTGTATCCAAGACCAAAATATTGCTCTTGTATATTCATACCAGTGAAAGATCTTGCCAAATACAACCACTCACCTTCAGTATGTATAGAACCTTAAACTCATCATTCTTTCCTAAAAAAAATTTTCGAAATTGGATTACACTTTACTTGCTAGACATTTTCTCGAAACTATGGACTCCTTCAATATTTGTTAAACGTATGTTGTAAACTGTAAACAAAATATTAAGTAATGATGCTAAACATATCTGTTTATTATATGCAGTTCACGGAAAATATAAACATTTAGGCAAATCATAGATAGACTTAATGAAAGTGCTACAAATGTGAGATATTGTATACTGCAAATGAGACCACGTAACAGAAACTTGTTATTGTTATGGTTAAACTACTTTGTCAGTTTCTTTCCTAGCAGTATGATTATATCCACTCTCCTATGTTAACAACGTCTTTATCTCCTTTTCATTCTTCTTGTTCTTGTTTCTTCAGTGGTTTTCAGTTTCATTTCTTTATTAATTATTATTTAGATTTTACAGTTTTATGCATTTTGCCTGTTTTGTTTGCTTAACGTGGTTTGTGTCCCTTTTGGAATACATCAAAAATGACAGTTCCATTTGACAAAATATAAAAAAGAGAGATAAGCTGCTGAAGCACTTATACATACATACATACATACATACATACATACATACATACATACATACATACATACATACATACATACATACATACATACATACATACATACATACATACATACATACATACATACATACATACATACATACATACATACATACATACATACATACATACATACATAAAGACATAAAGACATGCATGCATTCATTCATTCATACATGCACATACATACATACATACCTACATACCTACATACATACATACATACATACATACATACATACATACATACATACATACATACATACATACATACATACATACATACATACATACATACATACATACATACATACATACATACATACATACATACATACATACTGTATGGAAGGATAAGTTTATTCGAGAAGAAATGTTTTTCTAACACGAAATGAACATGAATGTCTGAATGACATATAACGTTTATGATATAATAAAGAAGGCATGAATAACATAAAGTGTATCACCTTAACATGAATGCGAGAATGTATGATGTGATGAATGGGAGTATAATCTTGTGATGAATGCCTTAATGACATAGAGAGTGTATAATCTTTAACGAATGGCAAATGACATAGAATATATGATCTTATTATCAATTGCTAAATGACATAGAGTGTATGAGATTATGATGAATAGCTAAATGACATAGAGAGTTAATAATCTTACGCCGAATTGCTAAATGACATAGAGATTGCATGATCTTATAATGAATGGCCAAATGACATAGAGAGTGTATATTCTTATAATGAAGCTAAATGACATAGAGAGTGTATAATCGTATGATGAATGCCTGAATGACATAGATTGTATGATCTTATTATGATAGGATTTTCCACCAATTATTATGATAGGGTTTTATCATAATCTTCTTCTCATTTCATGCTATGAGAAGGAATTAGGCATCTCTTATGAGCGGTCGATCCATCAGTAGAGAGATAGAAAGAAGGAGAAAAACGGTGTGACACAGGTAATGTAGGCACAGCTACATTCCTTTGGGGAACTTGGCTAACGGACAGGTACGGATCTGAAATAAGTACAAGAGTTCTCGTAGTTGAAGCAAGAAGCGGAACTGATCGCTAGCATCTCACGGGGCATATTTATACTAGATCCCGACACCTCGTAATCTTTTATGGAAACAGCTTTTTTGAGGTGAGAAGGGCTAGCGCCAGTTTGACTTCATGGTTGCTTCCAACTAGTGAGAACCAGTTTTTATCCCGTAGAACTACGTATGTTTTACATTTTTATTTCTGACCTTGGATTTAACCTCTAAGCCAACATACTCATATGTCAAGAATCTTTGCTACTGAGTGTAAGCTTAGTGATTTATACATGTATAGTACGGCAATTTGGTACTGGTTATAGAGGCAGATATAAACTGCACTAATTGTAATAATATCAAAATGAATATAGCTCAATTAAATAAATTTAATCTACATGTATTTTAATGGAAGTTATTCCAAATATAGTTTAATGAGAATGAGTCCAAAGAAGAGTTAGTTTTAATACATTTTAGAGAGACTTCTAATGTTCTTATTTATACTTAAATTTTACCTCATAACAATCTTATAATGAATGGGCTAAATGACATAGCGATTGTATGATTTTATAATGAATCGCTAAATGACATACAGCAGCAGTTTTTTGCTCGAATCCTTAACAAAAAATAAAGGTTCCTACAGAGGCTGAAAAAAGGTCAATAGCGCTAAACCAAAGTCTCTAACTAATTATATTTCCATACGGTTACTTTAGCTCATTTTTGTTATACTATTATTAAAGTTATTTTGTCCTGATTTTGTAAGGCAATTTTGTTTACCTGTAAAGCGATTCAATTGTTGTCCTTCACCCTGCCTGCTGCTATGTAATTTTTATCAAAAAAAATCAGCAGCATCCTAGCGGTTACCCTTCATAGAATCCCATGATAGCCATTGGGTCTCTCATGAGGTCCTAACATGGTCGTCTCTCTTATGACTTATTATGCGGCATCTCATGTGCTGTTTCTTTCGGCTATACACTCTTTCTGAGTGTTATTTTTGAGAGTTTTTCCATGGGGCAGAGAGCTCAAGGCATACTAATGATTATTTTAGGGAGAAGGTATTTTTCGCATAGACACATCCCCTGGCGAATTTCTAATCGACGAAAGACGAAATATTAGATATTCAGAAGACTGTTTAGGCATTGCGGTTTCGATAAATACCCCTCTGGAAACCCCCGGGTAAGATACAAAATGTACCCGACCGCGTTGGTTACGCAGTGAGGTTGTCATTGAAACTGGCGCTTGCAATAATTGTTATAATTGTTGGAGCTGTCATTGTTAATGTCGATGATATTAATCCGGATCCAGCAACAATGGCAGAAACTGAGTACACAACTATATCAATGACAACCATACGTCTACGATATTTTTTTTACTTTTACTGTGTAATAGTAGATGATATTATTTTAGTTTGGACAGATATTTACATGCTTGATGATATCTGTGACGTTGAACATCGATAGATGATGTAGTCATTTGGTCCATTATACTATAACGTTAAGTAATTATTTGAGCAACAAATTCCAAACACCACCAGTAAGCTTGAGGTAAATTTCTACTCGATGATTCCATACATACATACATACATACATACATACATACATACATACATACATACATACATACATACATACATACATACATACATACATACATACATACATACATACATACATACATACATACATACATACATACATACATACATACATACATACATACATACATACATACATACATACATACATACATACGTACGTACACGTTCCTTCAAAATCAGAATCTCTATCTAATAACACAGATATAGTTTTAGAAAAATCACCAGTCTATCGAGATGTAGTGGATATTTTAAAATCTGCAACGCTAAGTACGGACATCCTATATATACCATTATTCTCCGCAGAATGTTTGATGGTTTTATTTTCTGGTGTCCACGATCCAAACCCAGATGCAACTGTATACATAATATTTCTTATCTGATTGTGAAGAATTTTAATCAGGTTTGTTTTTTTTATAATTATATCCGGAATTCCACCAATAATATCATTGATTTTTGTGTTAATATCAGTAAGTTTTATATCAACATTTGGTGGATTTCCAAAAAATTTGTTATTAATTATGTTTATGTTTCTACGAAAACTCAAAAATGTATTCACGTGACCGGTAAATTCAGTTAGATTTTGGTTATTACATTAATGATTGGTATCTGTTTATCATCGACTTATTTTTTTGTAGCAGCATCAAAATCAGATTCTGGTGTTCTTAAATTACTAATACTATTATGTTTATATTGAGAAATGCACGCATTATACCGCCATTGTTTAATACGTACTTTGATTCTTGATCGTCAACATATTTTTTTTATTGTAGCATCACTCTCTTTAATTGGATATCCAATATCTATAATTTTATTTTCGTTCATAATAACGTCTCCACTAAATACACCGCCAGTCGTCTTGACATAATCGTTAACTGAATTACCGGAATCTTGTATTTTACCCTGATCAGTAAAAGTAACGATATTATCAGCAACTGCAGTAGGAATTCGTATAAGTACCTCTGATAGTTGTATGTTACTCGTCTTTAATTATCCTTGTTTGTCCTGAAAACAACTACTTCATTTTGATCCACATTTGTAATATTAAATAAACCATCAATCACATTTTTGAGTTGATCGAGGGTTACATAATTAGATAGATCACCTTGCTGCTGAGTTTTACCACGAGCAGATCTTCCGTAAATATCTACCATTATATTTTACTGATGTCTGTTTCAATGTGACAGCATGGTATATTCATACACGACTTTATGAGGTGGTTTTCATTGCTGTGCTAGGGATATAGCATTAAGTATATTAAGTACCTCACGACCACATATTGGTGGATCAGTTAATGTTTGTGTTGGTAGCGTTGAATACCAGATTGGAGCAGTATTATTACTGACACAATGAAGACATTCTTTTGGTGGCGCTAATCCATATGAATCAAAATAGATAATCCCACGTGGATCAATTGCATATGCTACCCAATGCGTGCCAGGTCCAGAGTTTTTATCAAGATTAATAATACCTGTTTCAGTACTGTTTGTTTGATTATGATCGCGCATAAAAACACCTCTAAAGTTTTTTATTGTTAGCTTTTTAGCAGCATCCAGTAAATCACAATTAGACATAGGCGAGATCAGTAAACACTCCCTGGAAGTCTTAGACCCTTTCCATCCCATATTGGGGGCGTCCCTGGTAATCGGAGACATTTTCCTTTTTTTGATTCCCTGTCCAGTTGCTTTATTTAATGCCATTCTAGTAGCAGTTCCAACAGCGCCTAATGCAGCAGCTTTTGCAAACACAGGGGCTGCAGCGGCTATTATTGCTGGTATAGCTGCTGTTACGAGTCTGGAGTTAAAGTATGTGTTAAGAAATCAATTTTGTATACATCTCTTTTTAATTCATTTTATTTCATTATATTAATGTCGTTCTAACACGTTTTTAATAAAAAGTGTTTGCTTGAGACGTAGATATGACTCGTGTTAGCACGTGCTGTGTATGGTAGCAAATTCATTGTTCAAAAGTATTGGGAAATTGCGTGCGCGTGCAGTTAAGGCTACGCATTAGCCTTCCCATATATGGTTTGAGATTTTTGTGATTCATACACAGTCATGTACAGACTGTCCTGGTCGAGAGTCAACAGTCACGGACAGACTGCTGTAGTCGAATCTGTTATACAACTTCTAATTTGTTGTGCCAGAAGATGTTGTCATTATGTCTACGTAAAATAACATGCTGTGTTAGAGGAACTACTTTTCACTTCATCTTTATAATTTTCCTAGCGAACAACATTACGTATTTGGACTTTTTCTCCATAATATTGGAACGGGACAACACATGCATTGTTTATTTTGAAAATTCTGGAATTTTCTGTTAGTCTTCGTCTGACGTGGTCAACCGCCATTTTGAACCGGAACAACATACTTTCAGACTGTGTTTAGAACATTTTCCGGGCCTTATATTTTTTTTATTAATTTTTAACAAAATTTGGATCATTCCTTTAAACAGCAAGTCTTGTTTCAAATAATTTACATTTTGTGTTCTAGTACAATCATTGCTAAAATTTATAAAGCTTGTTGTGTGCACTTTTTTGTGTTACATAGAACGAGCCGTCAAGTAACATAAAAAGAATTGGGCGCTCGTCCTTCGGGATATTTGAAATTGGCTTAAATTCGAAAGGTAAATTAACCTAGTTCATTTTATTTGACATTTTAGTGAAAACAACAAGCTTTTTTCTTAAAAATGTCGAGAGTGGAGAGCTTTCTTTCCACTCCAACCAAAGAACAGTTTTAGAGTTTTAGAAAGGATGAATTGCTTGAACTTGCCAGAAAGTGTGAACTATCTGAAGCAAAATCTTTTTTAACTAAACAAGAAATCAAGACAATTATAATTCAACATTTGATTGAGAAGAATATTTTGGACAAAAGTTTTTTGGCCTCTGTCAGTAAGACTTTAACCGATGCTGACATGAAAATTGCAGAGCTAAAGTTGAAATATAAATTTGAGTTTCAGAGGGCACGATTAGAAAAGGATAGACAAATAGAATTACAAAAAGAACAAATGAGAATACAATTAGAAGAGAAAGAAAAAGAAAGGCAAATTTAATTACACATAGAACAACTCGAACTTAAGAAAGAAGAAATGAGATTACAATTTGAAGAAAGGGAAAAAAACTTAGACAAATAGACGATAGGGAAAAAGAGAGACAAATACAACTATAAGAAAGAGGAAAAAAGACAAATTGAAGAAAGGGGAAAAGATAGACAAATGCAAAAAGAAAGGGATGAGAAAGAATGTAAAATTAAAATGTAAGAATTAGATCTGGCAAGTGACAGGCATGATTCCACATCTCATGGAAAGTTTAACATTATAGGAAATATCAAATTAGTTCCCCCTTTCAGTGGAAAGGAAGTAGACAAATATTTATAATTTTTAAAAAAGTAGCTAAGAATTCAAAATGGACAAGAGCATTGGACTCAATTATTGCAGAGTGTACCTTATGGCAAGGCCAGATATATCTATATGTCTCTATCAGTACAACAAAGTTCAGATTACGGTTTGGTTAAGGAATGAATTTTGAAAGGTTACGAGTTAGTTCCTGAGGCATATCGACAAATGTTCAGAAGTTACAAAAAACAATACACAAACTTATGTTGAATTTGCTAGGGAAAAAGAACAGTTGTTCAAGAGATGGCGTCTGTCTGAGAAAATTGAACATGATTATGAAAGACTTGAACAACTGGTATTACTCGAAGAGTTTAAAAACTGTATTCCCAGTGATATAAAAAAAAATCACCTTGAAGATCATGAGGTTAAGACATTGGAAAATGCTGCTCTGGCTGCAGTTAGGTATTCCTTAACTCATAAAGTTGCTGAAAACAAATCTTTTACTCAGCAATCTACTGATAGAAATGTGTTTCATACAAATATGACTCTCAGTAAAAATCAATCTGGCACAAATTCTAAAAATCAAGCCTCTGAAAGACCTAATTCTAAATCCTTGTTTCTGCCTACGTGTACCTATTGTAAGAAAAAAGGACACGTCATTTCTGAATGCTTCAAATTGAAATATAGGCACCAGAATAAAGATAGACCTATACCAATTGCTCTTATTTCTAGAAGGTCAAAATCATGTGTTGAAAAAAAAATACTTTTGATAGGTTTGAGAAACCTGTTTGATTGTATTTTGGAGAATTTCGAACCATTCATGTCGAAGGGTTCTATATCACTCTCGGGTGATGTGGCCAATCCTATCCCTATTACAATTTTAAGGGATACAGAAGCTTCTCAGTCTTTTAGTTTCAGGTTCTTTGCCTTCTTCTGAGAAGACGTGTTCTAATGAGAATGTTCTCATTCATGGAGTAGAGTGCGGCTTTGTTAATGTTGCTCTCCATTCTGTTAATTTGACATCAGACTTAGTTTCAGGCTCTGTTACCGTCGGTGTAGTGAATACCTTACCCTTTGAGGGCGTTCATTTGTTGCTAGGCAACGACTTAGCTGGAGACAAGGTTGTTGTTAATCCACTTGTAACTGACAAGCCTTCTTTGGATCAGAATGCTGATCCTATTGAAAAAGATATCCCTGATTTATGTTCAGCTTGTTCAGTTATCAGAGCGTTAGCAAATAAAGCTCTTGAGAATTATTTCGATAAGGACTGTATTCCTTTAGCTGACACATGTATTGGTCAGGCATTTGATGAGGTCACTTTCATTTCTAGTTTGGATCTGTCGATAGGTATTGATCATAGTGATCCTCCTTTGAATACTCATTCTCTTTTATCTGATCAGGGTGATAAATGACAATCACTTGTCGTTGAACAGGAGAAGGATCCTGAGATCTCCTATATGTTTCAGCGGGCCGTGAGTGAACTGAAGTAACTGAAGTACCTGTCTGTTACTTAATTAAAAATGGAGTTTTTATGAGAAAATGGAAAACTCTCCAAGTACCTGCTAGTGACAATTGCTCATTAAAATATTAAATTGTGGTTCCAAAACTTTACAAACAGGAAATACTTTGTTTGGCCCATGAAACTTGTATGGGTGATCATTTGGGAATAAATAAAACTTATCACAAGATCTGGACTCAATTCTTTTGGCCAAAAATGAAAAGTAATATTTCAAAGTTTTGCAGATCTTGTCAGATGTGTCAAATTGAAGGAAAACCAAATCAAAACATTCCTAAAGCTCCCTTGAAACCAATTCATGCATTTGACAAACCATTAAGTAGAATTGTAGATTTTATTGATCCCTTATCAAAGACCATGTCATGTAACCAAAATTTGTTGACCATCAAGCATGTGTCAACAAGTATTTCAGAAGTAATTCCTTTGAAGAAAGTTTGCTCATTTTGGCCTTCTCATGTTTGATCAGTTTGGTCAAAGGTCAAAACTAAAGTCTGGTATGTTCCAGCTTATTGGCTTATTGGACTTGAATGTGGCATTCGGAAAATCAAGTCGAAAGTGAAACTATGGTTTCACCAATAAGTACATGATATAATTTTTGGGTCCTGTAATAAAGTCCATTCTCTCTTGCAAATTCTGCACAATTTTCTTCAATTAAGATTCTATGGCCCTTACAAAGTAAAGAATAAAATGAATGAATTAAATTATAACATTCGTACTCGAGTCTAAATAAATTAATGGAGTACTACTGCTTTTAAAGAAATAGCCAAAAAATAATGTAATCAATTTAGTTGTACCTGTCCCACGAAATGTATATTCACATGAAGGATTTCAACTGGATACTACTAATAATGGAAAAACAATCTGCAGAATTCAGAAGTTGTGAATAATCTAGACAAGAAAGTGTTTTCATTTGCAAGATCAAGAAAAAAAATTAAACTTGAACAATTGTTGTATGAATAACCACTTGTTTCAGATATGCCTACATGGATAAACCAAATGTTTCATTTTAAAAAAATGATTCAGTAATTACTGGACAATGTATAAAGCCCAGTAAAATTGACTGGAGTTCACAAACAGGATAAACATTTCCGAAATGTGTACGGATTATAGGAAAGTGAATTGTGACAAAAACGGACTCGTTTCCACTGCCTAGAATCTAAAGACAAAATTGGAAATGCCAAATACATCACTAAATTATGAAAAGCTTTTTGCACATTCCCGTAAAGGAAGAGAAAAGAAATTGACATTTGTGAATCCAGATGGATTCTACCAATTCAAAGTGGTGTTTTCATTTTTGGATGAAGATTTTTTCAAAATACTTTTAAACGCCATATTAATTATTTATTCTGGTCAAGATAATTGAGATACATGAATGTTATCATTTACAACACCAGGTAAAAACTAACTACAATTCAGACGGTCTTTGACTGACTCACTGATGCGAATCTGACATCTATTTATCTAAAGTGAGTTCTGCCATGCATGTGTTACCTTCCTAGGACATATTGTGGGACATGGAAATATTATATCTATAATTAAAGTCAAGGCTATTTCAGAATATCTTGTGTGCAGAAATGTCATTTTTTTTAATTCATAAGGTTTATTTCAATTTCTTACTTTGTGTAGAATTAATATCTGCTATGAAAAAAGTTGTTACATTAATCTTTGTTTTTCCTTTTAATGGAGGAAAGTGTTAAGAACCTGGTGTTAAAGTATGTGTTAAGAAATCAATTTTGTATAAATCTCTTTTTAATTCATTTTATTTCATTATATTAATGTCGTTCTAACACGTTTTTGATAAAAAGTGTTTGCTTGAGACGTAGATGTGACTCGTGTTAGCACGTGCTGTGTATGGTAGTAAATTTATTGTTCAGAAGAGCAGCAGGGAGGGTGAACCCTACAAATGTTTGCGACAAAATCGATTAAAGCCTCAGAATGCCCAATGGAGCCTTCATACGAATTCTCATATTTCAACCAAAAAATAAAAATAAAGACCCCATTTTACAAATGGGGTCTTAGCGATTTTGTCGCAAATATGTTGTCATAACGACCCTCAAATTGCTGCCAATAATTGCTATCATCTATGTCGCAAATATGTTGTCATAGCCCTCCCTGCTGCTGGAAGGATTTCAGGGTTAATACAAATGATTCAACCGAATATTTGATCAAGTCCAATACGATATCGTGACCGAGGGTCGTGTAAATTTATTGTTATAAATCCATGTGGGACTGACTGAGCATGACTAAAGTAATTTTTGAATCCATTGAAGTCCATATCGGAACACCATGTCTGCCAAATATTTCGTAGCGTATGTGTATCAACGCCGTTGAATACAGCAAGAATATTGCAGTTATCGCGAATAACTTTTGGAATCCGAGTGTAGCGTTGAGTGACATATATCACGTCAGTATTTTTATGCCTACCTCGTGAAAATATTCTAGCAGGGTTCTTTTGATTATCTAACATCACATCATCGTACACTACAAGATTGTTTATGTCTCCATCGAGGTCATCTACGCTAGGCGCATCATCAATATCTGTTATAAAGTCGATTACACTTTCACCTTTAATTTCTGATGCATTCTCATTATAATTTTTTAGCACTTCATAGCACCGTTGATCATCTACGGATGGAGCAACTAAATATAATTTATTCCACTTCATAAATCGTATTATCAAATTAAGCAGCAATTGTGTTTTACCCGATCCAGATGGTCCGATTATAATGGCACGGACAGAATTCGGAAGAGCTGCGTGGTGCTTCACCGGTTCTCTTCTTTTAGTCGCTGAAAAGTCAATTATATTCATAACGCTATATATAAATTATGGATCTATATTGTGTTAAATGTAAAAAGCATACTAGTACAAATGATGCGACTACGATTACAACTAAAATTAACAGACCGGCACTTACTGGTAGTGTGTAACATGTGGTACAAACAAATTTCAATTTATTTCTTTAAAAAAAAGCGACACGGAGGTGATATCGCATCCAAATTGGGAAAACTCCCCGGAACCCCATGGGCAAAATACCCTGGAGAAAAACACCTTACAGGATATAGCTACTGTGGTCCCAGAACGAGATTAAATCTCAGACTTGATGATCAAAATGAGCCCCGGCCTGGTGAGTATCCGATAAATACTATTTATAAGGCATGTCATGCTCATGATGTTGCATATAAAAGCAATAATTTGCAACAAAGACATCTCGCGGATGTAAAATTAATTCATGCGTTAAATGCTATTCCCGATAAATCCTTCAAAGAAAAATTGGCTTTATGGTTGGTCAAATCAGCTATGAAAGGCAAATTGATGTTAGGTGCTGGTAATTGAAAACACTAGTGTTTTTATAGCATGGAATCTATTATTCTCCGAAAGGATACTGGAGGGGTAAAGCAGCAATCAGTAAACTCGCTAACGCTGAAAAATTGAGAAAGTCCACTGCGGAAGATTGGTTATCCAAACAAGCTATATGGCAAATTTATCTACCACCGCCTAAACAAATTAATTATTCTCATTTTGATGTTACCGTACCCAATGAAGTTCATCAGGCTGATTTATTGTTTTTACCACATGACCATGGTTACAAATACGCGCTAACTGTAGTTGATATTGCGAGTCGATTTAAACAAGCAGAACCATCGAAAACAAAGTCAGCTTCTGAAGTCGCTTCTGCATTTGAAAGGATTTATCGACGAGGTCCTCTAAGATGGCCAAATCTATTACAAGTTGATCCTGGCAAAGAGTTTCAAGGTGCTGTTCTATCAACAATGAAAACTCATAATGTTACAATACGACGGGGTCATACTGCGTTACATCGTGATCAGGCAATTGTAGAACGATTTAATCGAACTCTTGCAGAACGGTTATTTGGATATCAATATGCAAAAGAATTCATCCAAGAAAAACGATCTCGTGAATGGGTCCAAAGGTTACCGAGTGTAGTTGCAGCGTTAAATAACGCGATTACTCGAACTATTAATATGAAACCAAATATTGCAATAAAAAAAATGTATACCCGAACAACCACAGCGGGTTAGCACTCAGCCACTTCTCGGTGATGTTACTGTGAGATATTTATACGAACCAGGATAACTTGAAGGTGGTAAAAGAAGAGCTACTGATCCTATATGGAGTGTTACTACGCATAAAATTTCAACCATAACTCGATCAACTGGTAGACCTCCAATCTACAGATTGGATTCAACTGCACCTGAGCGTGGTTTTACACGCGAACAACTACAAGTCATTCCGGACGATACTCAATTACCGCCACATGGTCTTAACTAGCTCCGTTACGTCTATTACACTCAAGACAGGTCAACATCACATTGTTTCTGACATGACCAAGACTGTTATTTTTCTGTCTACGGTGAATTGTCGAGGGTCTTTATCCGAATACTGCCAGTGCATTATACAATTGCAACTGGCGCAGTGATTATTATGATGCTCTTTTAATGCGATTATTACTTCAGCATCAATATCAAATTCTCGTTGTTTTTTTGTCCTGCTGTTTGTAACCAGAGAGTTTTTTTAATAATGATTCTATCAGTGCTGTCATCGTTTGCATTAAAATCATCATCGAAAACAACCCTTCGTAGTTGATTTATTCGTCGTACTCTGGACACTGCGAGATAGACTAAATTTGACCATTCAATGCGATTATCAACTATCCAAACAATTGTATCCGTGATGTTCAATCCTTGTGACGAGTGTATTGTTGTTACATAACCAAGCGTCCATGGTGATTTATCAGCGCATAATGCATCTTCTACAGCATTGATATCAACTAGCACAATATCATTTAACACTAGAATCTGTTTCTCCGTCTGGCCTGGAATTTCAACTTCAATATTCTGCTTTCGTGTATCCGATGGTCTATAACACAACGGTACTGGAAACGTTGGGAATTTTTTCTTGTGTAGCTCAAACAACTTTTTCTGAAGTGCGTCTCTGACTATCTTTCTACTTGGTACTACAAAATCATTTAGTCTCCATGTTTCCCAAAAATCATTCATAGGTGTTTCAGAAATTATTTCACGCGCTACTTCACATTGAATTCTATCAGGTTTTAATCTAATTAGTTTTTTAAAATCACGTAACTGCTCATCGAGTGCTCTATAGTCAGTATCAATTTCTTCGTAATAATCAACAAATCATTTTAACCAATTATGTGGACTTCTACCAACAAATGGTTGTAGTTGACCATGATCGCCGCACAATATAACTTTTGTATTATTTTGCAATAACCAATCAAGAAACATTTTTAATACATCTTCTGAAACAGTACATGCTTCATCCCAAATAATAACCGCAGGAATAAATTTCTCACCCATTCGCTCAGGAGTCCAAGCATCGCCCTTGTATCGAAAAAAACTATGGTACGTGCAAGCTTCAACATTTCGTTGTTTTATCTCTCTCGCTAGTCTATGGGTTGGTGTGAGTACAATCATGGATGTTCTCTCTCGATATAATTCTATCACACGTGTTGTCTTTCCAGACCCACCACAACCGTTTAAATAAACTTTTTTATATCTACAAATTGGATCTGATATCGGTGGTGCTTTAGACATAGAAAATCCTTCGGATTTTTCACTGATAGAATTATCGTTTTTCAGGTAACTGCTTTTAATCTCAACGTCTGCTGATTTAGAATAATCGCATTGTATTTCACTTTTAATTCGCCATGTTCCCCAAGTCTCTTCGCTATTAGTAAATTTAGTTACCTCTTTGATATATTTTTTATCGACATACATTGAATCAATTGCAACTCTAACTGCTATACTAGGAAATCTATTTATCATTGCAAATAAATTGATAGATGCATAACCCAGCATAGAAGCTCTCAAATGTAGATATGCAGAGCTTTCTCCATCACTGTAAGTAACAATTCTACCTAACTTTGTTCTATTGGACAAGAAGGCTGTTTTACAATTTGCGTACCTATTTGACCATTCAATGATGTACTCCTCGTCAGCATCAATATGTTTTCTAGACTTATCGATTATACTATCAAGACATTCTGGTTCTGGTAACCAGACATTGGTTTGTTTTTGATATGAAATAATCGCTTCGCTGACAATCAACGAAACTAACATTTTACAATCAAACATATATCGCAATAACACTATTGGTAACCACATCCTTTCAGCCATGTGTCTACCAATCCAAACATAACAACACGGATGAAGTCCTTCAACGAATTCAAATGATACTACGCGAGCAAAACCGGTCAAATCGAAATCAGGCAGAGGTCCATTAATAACAACGCGAGTCATTTCATGTGTGGGATGTCCAAATCGTTTAAAATACTCACCAGCGAATCCATATCCCAGAAAACTTCCTGGATAACAGGCAACGATATCAACTGATATCATACTTTCCCGATTGTACTTAATGTTCCATAGACCGCCATGATAATATTCCAGACAGCTGGATTGAACATCCTGTAAAAACTCTTTTCCTGTTGATATCCAATTATTTTTCTTTCTTGCAAAATGAGCTGCAACCGATGGAATTGTAAAAAATTTGTAAGTAACTGTTCGTAATCGTCGGATTTTCCATTAAAAACGCTAGCGTTTTCACTGAGACTTATTGCTAGTTTTTTCATCCTATTATGTAGACTTTCAGTACGATATAATTCACCGTTAGGTCTCACAAATTGATTGAATTGACATTCTTCATCTTCAAAACTATGAAGTAGCCATACTGATACAGGGTCGTTTTTACACAAACTAGCAATAGCATCGAATAATCTTTCTTCAGTGAGAATACCATCCTTGGAGAATTCTTCTGGGATATACTTCACTGTTCTGTCTCGCGGAAATATTGTAACCGCGGATGTCCATGCGTGTTTGTTATGATCAATAATTTTGATCGGAGCTCCGTTTTTATTGTATTTCGATTCGTATAATACTTCGCCGGTTATCGTTGAAACGGTTATCGGAAATCTCAGCGACTTTTTCAATCTAGCTATATCGGAAATAGTTGCTCCGTTCTCTTTCACTGTTAGCTCCCAATGATATATTTTTTACGTCTTAGATCGGTTAATTTATTCCCACGGAGTGCATTTGTAAAGTGTTCTATGACACGCTGTGCTACACAATTGAGTGGTTTTTCCACTGACGTTGACTGTTTCATTGGTGCTAGTTTTCCGATGTCAGGTTTCTTATTTAACGGATACATCGCATAAACAATTGCTGTTTCAGAATACTCTTTTTCATAGTATGGTTTTGTCAATTCCAGTTAACAGCCCTGGTCTGGAATCACGGCTAACAATGACTGTTGTCCTATCTTTGAGAATTGGAACAAATTTGTCCCTTATGATTCAATGACCCGATTCTAAATTGATAATGAATTTCACTCTGAGAAAATACCTTTTATTGCCAAGTTGTGATAGTATCATAGCTGCTGTTTCATCATTCATTCTAGCATCAACAACATCATCAATTTTAAATGTTGACCAGGTGTGTGATGCACCGTCCTGTTTAAACTCATTAACACAATCTCGTATTTTTCTAATCAGACTTCTATTATTTATTCTCTCTTTTGGTACGTCTTCGAGGGTTCTATCAAGATTGAATATAATATTTTTATAAGGCTTGATTGTCGATAATCTCTTGAATTCTTCATTCATATAAATAAAGCAAACATTTAAATAGAAAATTTTGTTTATTAATAATGAATCACTGCAAATGGCTTATGATTGGATCAGTAACCCCATGCAATAAATCGTGTAGAGGTGAATTCTGTGGACATCACTTACAGAGCGTCAGAAATAATTCGACAGGCCCGGCCCCATGCATAAATTGTGGGGTGGGTGTGAGAGGAAAATCACAATTATGTATCAATTGTGGAGGTAAGCGGTTTAGAGAATTGAAACGTTATTATGATAAACGAATAAAAAACGCTCTCATTGACCCTAACCATGACTCTGTCAAAGAAAAAAATCATAAAAACCCCTCAAGACTACATTAATAGATTTATAAATAAAGCAAATGATGAATTAGACAAATAGTATTATTGTATATAAATGGAGCAAGAATTCAGACTTCACCCAGAACTTGTTAATTATGAAATATCTCGTAAAGGTGTTGTTGGACACTGTAGACTAAAGAATCCTGTGGGATTTGTTAATAATCAGGAATATTTGTGTTTTACTGCTGGAGGAAAGGTATATCTCTGTCATAGGGCAGCCTTTGAGTGTTATATGGGACCGATCAAAGATGGCTGTGTTATCAATCAATGAATGCTGCAGGGAAATATTTGGGAATATGTATGCCTTCAGTACGAAAAGTTGCTGAAAGGATTTATCAAACAGCTATCTCAAAGAAAAATGGACATAGAATAAAGTTTTCCTATTTACAAGATAACTCTCGATAGTGAGTTTTAATTATAATAAAAAATTTTTAATGATCCTTTTTTATGCTATTTGATGCTATTTTAGCCAATTTTGGTGTCATTTTTGCATGATTTTATCGTATTTTATGACAATTCAGACCAATTACCATAGGGTAAAGTAGTCGATTTTCTGTGTTATTTTCCATAGGAAAAACGCTAAAAGCGTTTCGCGTTAATATCATTTTATAAGCTATTATGTACATATATTTTTTCCAATACTTATTCGCAATGTCCACGCATACATGTATTAAAAAAGTAAATGACAATAGCTGGAACAGCAAAGGTCAGTAGCTGGAACAGCCACACAAACAGGTAGTAAATATGGTCGTTGTACCGGAACGCGCGCGTAACACAAGACACTCTGTCAGGGTTCTATTAATAGATTTTTTAAAAATCCCAATTACGCACGTTAACAGCTGTTTAGATTTTGAATGAAAATGAAATTACTTTGTAATTACAAATTAAAATAGATTGTATGTGAGGTCAAACAAGTAAAGCACATTACATGTAATTCAGTTTTTTAGTGTGGTAGCTACATGTAATAAAATTATCGATGACGCAGAAAAATATCATTCTCGAACCATTCAAGAAATAGCAGGTGATCCTGAATTAAATACATATAGTATGACAGGTCCCATGACAGAGTTATCTCGTCATGAATCCATTATTATTACGATTAAATAAACAAGTAATATTATAGAAATTAATAAAAATTTTGCTATTTTTTAACAGTTGTATTCCTTTTTTTAATGTTTTATTTAAATATTTAGTTTCCATTGAAATTACTACACAATTTTCACAATTAAATGATAGGGAAATAAATACACACACTCGTTTATCGACACTGGCCTTATTATCACCTTATATTTAATATGAGCTGTATACGCTTGGGGCTTTAAGCGAAGCCCAATTTGCCAAACAAAACTACCCACGCCATTGACATGGTGTGGTTGATTTTTCTCAACTGAAACCATGGTTAATTTCTTGGGTTGCTTTTGATTGGTAGATTGGGTGTAGTAAGTCCGCCCCGTCGTTTCATGTTTGTATCGTCCTGTACTGTCCCTATCATCTCATTGTATATATATATATATATATATATATATATATATATATATATATATATATATATATATATATATATATATATATATATATATATATATATATATATATATACCATCCTATCATCTCATTGTATATATATATATATATATATATATATATATATATCATCCTATATGTAATACTTGGGCTTATTTGAATGCGAAGGCACTCAATGAGTTCCAAGAATGTGCTGTCCCTACTATATATATATCATCCCATATAATCGCATTATATATATATATATATATATATATATATATATATATATATATATATATATATATATATATATATATATATATATATATATATATATATATATATATCATCCTATATAATCGCATTGTGTGTATATATATATATATATATATATATATATATATATATATATATATCATCCTATATAATCGCATTGTATATATAATATCATTGTATATATACCATCCTATCATCTCATTGTATATATACTATCCTATATAATCGCATTGTATATATAACATCCTATCATCTCATTGTATATATACCATCCTATATGTAATTTACTGTCCCGCCCACAACATATCTTCTGGGAGCTCTAATATAATCTTTATTACGTTAGAGCTTCCGCCGGAGATCTATGTTTGTGGCCCTTGGGCTTATTTGAATGCGAAGGCACCCAAATGAGTTCCAAGTTATATATATATATATATATATATATATATATATATATATATATATATATATATATATATATATATATATATATATATATATATGTATATATATATATATATATGTATATATATATATATATGTATATATATATGTATATATCTATGTATATATGTATATATATATATGTATATATATATGTTATATATATGTATATATATGTATTTATATATGTATATATATATATATATATATATATATATATATATATATATATATATATATATATATATATATATAAATATATATATATATATATATATATATATATATATATATGTTGCATGTTGTGTGAAACCGCTTATGGTTTCTGAGTCTAATACCCATATAACCCGCCCTTGAACTCGAACTCGGTTAGGGTATTGTACTTAACTATCTGCCTATTAACTCGAAGGAGATGACCAAGCATTGTATATGTCCCTTTTTTGTATGTTGGATTGGGTATTAAGGACTTAAATAATATTTTAGAGATAAGAAAATACATTATGAATAATATTCAATAAATGGAATTTCAAGATATTACATCTATCATCACAGAAATATCAAATTTAAGAAATCAAGTAATCTTACTTTCTGAATTTTTGAATGAAGACAGACTTTTGAATGAATTTGAACAAATTAATATACAATTGAAACATGGAAGATATGTCCTACCTAAAATGTATTCACTGATAAAAAGAATCCAAAAAGCGGTTAATGTTTCTTTGTATAACAATGATATTAATTTATTCATTCGGCTATTTAGTATAGTTGAAGCAATTAGAAAGAAACTAGGGGAACAGTACCAAGTTCGGTCAGAGATTGCTTTAAAAGTGAAATCTATAAGACGTTTGACTGATGAGTCTGGAAGCGAAAATGGAAATGCAAGCATTGAAAACCACTGAAAACCCAAAATTGAAAAAACGTTAACATTTCCAATAATGACATCAGAATCATTAACTACCAGACTATCCCGCGAGAGGTTAGCATTACTGAAAAAGTTTATACCAATTCGAGATGACGTGCGAGATAAACTACAACTTAGACAGCAAGCGCAGATTGACTTTTCTATTGGGAGTGAACAGCTTTTTGCTCCTGTAACTAAAGCCACTAAAGATATGAAACTTGCAACAGAACGTGCTATATACGGCGACATCCATAAAGAGGGAACAGTACCTATCATTGATTTACTATGAAAGATTGCTACAGAAACTGAAAAAACTCAGGAGGGAATAAAACAGCTTTCAGGTGAGTTACAAACTCAGCGAGAAATACAACAAATGGGTAATATTGATACTGATGATAACCCCGTTGAAGGTGCTAGTGGAATCACTAGTGATTTTTTTCTATTGAAAAAGTTTCCACTAAAAAAGGTGTTCCTTTTAAGGAGAAATTCACCGATGAAGCTATAGCAAAAATCAAACAAATTCCATTGCTGAAACTTGAAGACTATGCGTCATTTGGTGACTTCGCTATCAAAAGTTATTATACAAGGGGGGAATTTTTAAAAGACGAGTATAAAAAAATACACAATAAAACGAGATGACTGGGTGGATTGGATATATAAAATTAATAAAAAAGACCCCGGCAAATTAAAAAGGGATACATTGGAGTACAGAGCTTTTAAAATGGGAGTTGATAGGTATGGTATACAACAACAACAACTAAAAGAACAACGAAGGGAACAACAACAAGGTCGAGGTCGAGGTCGAGGACGAGGACGAGGTCAACAATCTCCAGAAATTCAAAACGTTTCCGAACCAGCAAGTGCTTTAGGACAGGGTTATGGAAGTTCTCATCATGATTCTCATATGTGTCCTAGTAATATCATTAATGATATATCACGACCTGAGGTTCTTATGGGAGGTAAGCGAGCTGGGAATAACTCAGTCGAAATAACTAATGAGGGATTTGATATTTGCAGACGATTATTCCAAGGGGGGATTATTGATGTCCATACGTATCGAGAAGTCTTGGATGAGTTAATGGACGGAATTCCGGGGGAATTTAGTGGTTATTATAGCGATTGAAATTTCTGAAATGCTTGCATTTAGAAATTACAAAGTAATTTTAAATAAGATGATAGTACACTATAAAAATGATAAACCAACAAACGTGTATGTGGTAAACTCAAGATTGCCCGTATATAGGGCATACTATGGAGACGGCCTTGGAAATACCATAGCGAGTTTATTCACAAGAATAGCCCCAAAAGTAGCACCAGTTGCTAAACAATTAGCGATGAAAGCCATTGATATTATTCGTAATAAGGGAATTAACGCTGTTGGAGATCTTGCAGGAACGGCCTTTTCTACCGCAAAGAATAGAATAACGTCATTGGTGAAATCTAGATTCGGACGAAAACCACCACAAATGGTTTCAACACCGCTACCTTCAACAACAATGATGCCTGCAAATGTCAGTAAAGTGATAAATAACGCAGTGGAACAAAAACTAGCATCATTGGCAATGACTTCACCGGATAGTAGTAATATTGTAAGTATGATAGCGGGAAGCGGTCTTGGAGGAAATCGTAAAAAGTTTAGACAAAAAAGAAAATGATAGCATTACTACATTTAGAAAAACGATAGTGTTTTAGTATAAATGGCATTAAAAAATTCGCTGATCCAGCGTTTGATATGGCAGCACCGGTGAATAAAGATGATTCTAAAATTAACTATCAGTATTATGCCTATCCTGCAAGAGAGCCTAATCAACGGAGGAAAGTTGAACTTCAAGTTCAAGATACAAGTAGATACTTTTTGCCGTGTGAGGCGTTTATTGAAGTAGAAGGAGAGCTTGTAACAAATGTTGCAGCTGATTCACCATATGTGGATGACCTAAATATCCGAGTTGGTTTTGTAAATAATGGCATTATGGCGCTATTTAACAGTGCAAGATATATCATTGATGGAAAAGAAATTGAATCAATAGAACAAGATATTGATATTGCAACAACAATAATCGGACTTGCGAGATATTCTGATGATTATACAAGGTCGTCTGGTCCGTTTATGATGTTTGCTAAGGATACTTCTAATCATGCTGACCGTATTCAGTTTATTAAAGTACGAACTGCGAGAGCTACTGCAGAAGCTGATCAACAACTCGCAGATAATCTAGACAGTGAAGATAGACCAGCCGCTAAATTCGACATTTTAAAAAGGGTCAATGATAATTTTAATCTAGGATTTGCAACACGAAAGGGAGCATTGAAAGGACAGCATCGACGGTTTTCATGTGCAATTCCGTTACATCACATATTCGGGTTCTGTAGAAATGTCAGAAATGTCATCTATGGAGCAAAGCATACAGTCGTGTTAGTGCGAAAGGAGAATGACAATGATGCAGTCTGGCGTGTTAATGGTGTTGATGATGGTAAAGTCATTTTAAATAAATTGGTTCTATGGATGTCAGTCTTGACTCCATCAGTCGCAATAGAGCAACAATTACTATCGTTTATGGACACAGGTGGAAAATCATTGCTAAGTTGGCTAACAACAACGACTGATATGAAGCAGGATAATGTAAATGGCAAATTTACATGGCACTTAGCATCAAAACAAGGTGTTTCAGCTCCACGTCATATCTTTATAGCATTACAGGATGCAAATCGAGTGGGTCGTCAAATATCCAGTCATATGATATTTGGTAAATTAGGAGTAAGTGAAGTTTCGTTGAGAATAAGCGGACAACAAGAGCCAGCAGAGATTGTACACAGCTTGATTATAATAACAACGACGTAGCACGTGTATATCATAGAATATTGTCGTTTATGGGTCGTGATCAAAATGTTGATACTGGTTTACAAATATCGCAAATTGATTTTGAAAAACACTATCCGATTTGTTACTTTTCATTGGAACATCTTGACATGATGAGACAATCTGTTGTTGATATATACTTGCAAGCTCGGGTACAACGCCCTGCTGGTATAGCTTATTATAGAGCAGTTGCTGTCATTCTCAGTGTTAAATCAATGTTGTTAGAAGGAGTTGGCGGACGAATGAGACTTATTGATGCACCAGTGAAAAACATGTAGTTATAAAATCCATAGGATTTTCACAATAAGATCAATTAAAAGTGTAAATTACGTTTTAGAATAGAATGACATATAGTATTGTTAATGTCCAGTTGACTGATGGTCAGGTCAAAAAATTGAAATCAAAGTCGGCTAAAGGATGTGGAACCACAATAACGCTGAAACCCATTCAAATGTCCGGTGGTGCGCATAAATTATCATTGACAGATCGTCAAATAAAACATTTCAATGATGCGCTAAAGAACAAACGAGGAGTTCAAATTGATTTTTCGAAAGCAGCAATCGCCAGTATGATAAAATCAGGTGGTATATTCCCGCTGTTAGCTGCTATTCTAACATTGATTGCAGCGGCTGCCCCAGCTGTTGCGAAGGCGTCAGCGTTAGGAGCCGTTGCTACTGCTGCAGGAATGGCCCTGAAAAAAGCTACTGGGAATGGCTATAAAAAAGGGAAAGGGTCTAAGACTACCAGGAACCCCACACAATTGGTACAAGGGCGCGGGCCTAAGAATACCAAGAACGGCTTATTAGTGGAAAAATCCCTTGGATTTTCACCAATGTCCAATTTTGATTTAATTGATGCTGTAAAATCGTTATCAATAAAAAACTTTAGAGTTTTCATGAGAGATCAATTACCGTCAAAACCACTGAAAAATGAAACGGGTATTATCAATCTTGATAACAGCAGCGGAGAAGGAACTCATTGGGTCGCATATGCAATTGATCCACGTGGAGTTGTCTATTTTGATTCATATGGATTAGCTCCACCAACAGAATTTATGCGATATGTATCTACAATGACAGAGTCATCGTTGGCTCCAATTTTTTATTCCACGCTACCAACACAACATTTAAATGATCCACCGATATGCGGTCGTGAAGTATTAAACGTCCTTGCAGAGATATCTAGATTTCCAAGGAAACCACCACAAGTTGTTGTTAATGAATATACTAGCGGGCAATGGCAAAAACGCTAGCGTTTTCATCAATTAGAAATTATTTAGAAAAACGTTAACGTTTTCGTATAATGATTGATATTTGGGGACGACCTCTATCAGAGTAAAAAAAAAACAGAAACCGATAGTAAATTCGCTGTCGAAGATGTAAAAAAGATAATCGAAGATGAAATCACCGAGGCATTAAACTTGTCAAGTGTAGATCCTGGGTAATAGTTGTATTTCAAGATCGCCAGGGCAAATTGAAATCTAGTAATGTGTCATTGGATGATATCTTAATACGAAGACGTGACGTCGTTGAAAATACAATAGCGTTATATTCAAACGATAGAAAACTCAAACCGGGGATATTTGTTTCGACGATCACGGATAAACTAACAACAGTAGATAGCACAGCAAACGCGTTAAAATCACCCAATGATGAATATAAAAATCATAAAGCTGAATTCAATAAATTGTATGAATTACAAAAGTCAATCGTAGACAAAATCGACAAACAGCTGCTAGAATTACTTGGAAATCCACCAGTAACCACACCGAATATTGCAGAGATAAAAGCATCTATGTTGGAATTTGCAACACTTCAATCAAGATTTGAAGAACACGTAAAACAGTTTTCAACATTTCGTAAAAACATTGTTGATAAATTTTTGGGAGGTCCACTTGATAAACTAGATATCAAACTTCCGGATATTAAAAAATCCATCGAAGAAATACCAGCGATTAATCGGCAATTGGAAGCAATCAACACGGATATTACAAGGTTCAAAAACAATCTTCCGCTACTTGAAAAAATAAAAATTCCTCATGAGAAGAATATCATAAATATGGTATACACAATTCTCTCTGGATCATTAGATTGGGAACCTAAAAAGAATACAATAACTTTCACTGTGTCAAACAAGGGTATTTATCGATTAACAATAGTGTCACTGAATCAGTTTAATATATCATCATCGACTTCATATGGATACAACAACGTGATTTCAACGACTATTGACATGGGTGAATACAAACGGTTTACAATAACAAGCACTGATCCTAATTTAAATCCGACATCATTTATATGGTACATGGAGTTTGTAGCTGATCTTAATTAGAATTTTTAACAATTAGAAACCACTTGAGGTTTTCAAATAATATGACTCCGTCATCGCAATATCGCTATGATACCGTCAAAGAGTTTTTAACGAAACTCAAAACACTCATTGATGAGTATGAAATAAAAATTAAAAAATATCGCAGGAGAATTACCACGATTGATGTTACAGTATACTCGGTATCTGGTATAATGGCCGGTGCTGGTATTATACTATCTTCAGTAACAATGGTAGCTCCGATTGCTGTCCCAATTGCTATTTCCGCGGTGACAACATTTGCTGGGATTGCAAATGCTATTACTAAAAAAATATCATCGTGTTCTCAAGAAAAACTTAACGACTATATAGTAAAATATCAAACAGTATCTAACGGTTACTCACAATTGTCCTCGTTGATGTCATCATCGATTGATGATACGATAATTACCGAAGACGAGTTCTCCGCGATGGTACGTATTTATGATACTGCGATTAAAAACGCTAGCGTTTTTTCATCTATTGCGAAATTAGACATTGTAAATAATATTAATAATAATAATAATAATGTCGCAAGAGATTTAACTACTTCAGCGGATAGCAGAAAATACCACTCCGCGGTAAACAAGCATGATATCAATATCGTCAACAGCCCCTGAATTCAGTGTGAATTTCCCTTCCCCTGTTTCAGTAAAGGAAATCGCGTTGGCAAAATTACGAGTGTATCATAGTTGGCCTAATATTAGATCGGTTCCATTTGGTGGTCAGAGACCTAATAATTCTTTGGTGTTTGCGTATAGGAATAAAAAAGATGACACTCCATATTGGAACGTTGTTTCAATAACAACTGGGTCCTATCAAATTGAGCAAATTAATAATGAATTACAACGTAGAATAAAATCTTTTACTAGAAGGGAATAAAAAATCGCGATAACAGTTCATGAACCAACACTATCATCTGCAATTGAAATAGGCTCTCCTGGGTATGTTGTAGATATTTATAAGATTTCAATAAGAACAGTATTAGGATGGCCCGAAGATCCACCTGGTAGAAATGCTAGCACTTCCACACCCGAGCCGGTAAAGTCTGATTATATCACTGATAAGATAACATCCGAGAATCCAGTAGAAGGTAATAGAAATCGCAGGAGTACATCTTCTAATCTCCTTGACAAGGCGATTCTTGAGGGGATCGCGATTAGCATTTTAAAGGGTATGAAGGCGCAGATAGAGAAATTGGTGAAAGAGAGGAATGAAATGGTGAAGTAGAAATTGAAGAAAGAGTTGAATGAAAAGTTTAATGAGGAGTTAAATGAACGTCGTATTACTGATAGATTCACAGCGATAAATAATGATCTTTCGTTATTGTTAGTATCTCTAAGATCTGGTTCTCTCACTAAAGATGAATTCATCAGCGTGGTAGCTACATGTAATAAAATTATCGATGACGCAGAAAAATATCATTCTCGAACAATTCAAGAAATAGCAGGTGATCCTGAATTAAGTAAATGTTTTGCAGAGAAATATAAAATCAGCGTTGAAGATATTCCAACGTTTAAACTACCGGGATATAACATACCAGAATTGAAGAGAGATCTCAGAGCGGCCATCGACGAGGGATTCAGAATAATCCATGACGAATGGGAAAATAAACAACCCAAACCAACTATATTGACTCACAATAATTTTCAAAACGGCGACGGTAGACATATCGCACCGAACAATGTGGACATTTCATCGGTGATCGCGCTTAATTTAACTTGTGATGTAATCGAAGGAAGCTATCAAATTAATCTCGAGCAATCAAACAAGCCCGACAAGGTTACATTCTTTATTCATTTACGTCAACAGCTCCTTCAGGATTTTTAATTGTTGAGAATCCGACTAATCCAGTCTATATGAAATCAAAATGATTCGCTAACTAGAATTAATTTTACACTCACCGATCAGTCAAATAATTTAATTGGTCTACGTGGTGAAGTATTATATATTAGTCTGTTTGTGAAAAGCTAACAAATAATGGGTTAAATCATTTGTATTAACCCTGAAATCCTTCCAGCAGCAGGGAGGGCTATGACAACAATGATAGCAATTGGCAGCAATTTGAGGGTGGTTATGACAACATATTTACGACAAAATCGCTAAGGCTCCATTTGTAAAATGGGGTCTTTATTATTTTTTTGGTTGAAATATGAGATTTCGTAGGAAGGCTCCATTGGGCATTCTGAGGCTTTAATCGATTTTGTCGCAAAAATTTTTAGGGTTCACCCTCCCTGCTGCTAGAAGTATTGGGAAATTGCATGTTTCCTCGTGCGCGTGCAGTTAAGGCTACGCATTAGCTTTCCCATATATGCTTTGAGATTTTGTGATTCATACACAGTCATGTACAGACTGTCCTGGTCGAGAGTCAACAGTCACGGACAGACTGCTGTAGTCGAATCTGTTATACAACTTCTAATTTGTTGTGCCAGAAGAAGTTGTCATTATGTCTACGTAAAAAAAACATGCTGTGTTAGAGGAACTACTTTTCACTTCGTCTTTATAATTTTCCTAGCGAACAACATTACATATTTGGACTTTTTCTTCATAATATTGGAACGGGACAACACATACATTGTTTATTTTGAAAATTCTGGAATTTGCTGTTAGTCTTCGTCTGACGTGGTCAACCGCCATTTTGAACCGGAACATCATACTTTCAGACTGTGTTTAGAACTCTTTTCAGGACTTATATTTTTTATTATTTTTGTAACAAAATTTGGATGATTCCTGTAAACAGTAAGTCTTGTTTTAAATAATTTACATTATTTTGTGTTCTAGTACAATCGTTGTTAACATTTATTAAGCTTGTTGTGTGCACTTTTTCTTTTTACGTTACATAGAACAAGCCGCCACGTATCACTGCGAGAATGGGAAATATACCACCAGTTTTAAAAGCATCTTTGATAGCGCCTGCAGAAAGACTAAGCTTGACGCCTTTATTTGATTTTTTTGCTTCATAAATTTTTTTAAATTGACATCGGTCAACGATAATTTATTTGAACCGCTCATCTGTTCCTTTTGCAACGATATTTTTATTCCACAATTATTGTTTGATGCTGATTGCAGTCTTGTTTTCTGACCAGGAGTCAGAATAACGTTAACGTGATTATATGACATTTATATTACTCATGAATGATCTAATTACGTGTTAAACATATTTTCTACGGGAGCATCAATGACTCTCATTCGTCCACCAACACCTTCAAGGAGCATTGAGTTATCGCTCAGTATAACAGCAATTGCTCTATAATTATCGATAACTCCTCTTGTTATATAATTATCGATAGCTCCTCTTGTTACACTAGCTCGAAAATATATATCGACTACCGATTGTCTGGTTAAATCTAAATGTTCGAGTGAAAAGTAATAAATTGGATACAAGGATGTAAAATCTGAGATATTTGTAATCCAGTATCAACATTTTGATCACAGCCCATAACATCATAAGACTATGATATGCAATTGCTACATGAGTTTGATCTAAATTCAGTAATATATCCTCGGATGGTTCTTGATGTCCATTTATCCTTAATGAAACCTTAGAAACACCAAGATTGTCAAATATCATGTGACTACGCGTTTGGTCATTTACTCGTGCAGCATTTTGTAATACAATAAATATGTCTAGGTGCAGAAACCCCCTGCCGAGAGGCTATTTTCCATGTAAATAAACCGTTAATATTACTCTGGATAACATCTGTGGTCATTGTCAGCCATGATAGTATTGATTTACTCCCTTGACTCATGAAAGATAGTAATCGTTGCTCTTCAGATATTGAAGGAACTAGAAATGACTTCCACAGGGAAAGTTTTGTTAGTACTACTATACCAGCATCACCGGCGGGTCTCCATATTGCATCATTATATGTAGCCTTTCGTACTAGTACAACTGCATGTTTGGCTCCGAAAATGACTTTTTTTTGACATTTCTACAGAATCCAAAGATATGTGATAGTGTAATTGCACATAAAAATATTCTATTTCCTTTTAACATCACTCGACGTGATCTAAATCCTAAGTTGAAATCATGATCTATATTAATAATCATTCTCTCTACATCTGCTGGGGCGTTTCTAGCAAAAACCTGTGGTCGTCCTATTTCATATTGTTGGTGCTCTGGAGAATCAGAAGTATTTTTTACAAACATCATTGATGGACCAGCTGATCTTGAATAATCGCCACTATATCTTGCAAGGCCAAATATTGTTGTAGCAACGTCAACATCCTTCTGAATTGATTCAATTTTTTTTCCCGTCAATCATGTACGTAACGCTATCAAACAACACCATTATACCATTATTAATAAAACCGACGCTCACATTAGTATCGTATTCAGTGTTATCTGCTTTAATGTCTCACCTTCGACTTCAGTAAATACTTCTGAGGGTAGGAAATATCTACATACATACATACATACATACATACATACATACATACATGCATACATACATACATACATACATACATACATACATACATACATACATACATACATACATACATACATACATACATACATACATACATACATACATACATACATACATACATACATACATACATACATACATACATACATACATACATACATACATACATACATACATACATACATACATACACACACATGCATACACACATACATACACACATACACACATACATACACACATACACACATACATACACACACATACACACACATACACACATACACACATACACACATACACATACACACATACACATAAACACACATACATACATACATACATACATACATACATACATACATACATGCATCCCTCCCTACCTCCCTTCCCTGAAGTTCAATCCTTCCACGCTGATTTGGAATTCGTGTGTCGTAAGAATAATACTGATAATCACGTATAGACTCATCTTTGAGGACTGGTGTGTCCATATCAAATGCAGGATCAATTATACGCTTGAACATATTTATTATAATTATTATCGTTTAAAACGAAGTCCGCTTCCTGCTATCAGACTAGCGTTTATATTTTTTTTTCTTTTGACAATGGGACATCAACTAACTCCGCTAGGTTTTGATTAGCGGCTTTATTTATATTTTACTTACATTTGCAGGCATCACTTCAGTGCTAGGTAAATTTACCGGCTGAGGTCTGACCGCTTGAGGTCTACGTATTAATTGTGCTAGTCTATCTTTGATGGCTGAGAATGCTTTGCTAGCAATATTACCAACAGCACCTATACTGTTTTCACGAACAACATCAATAGCTTTCATTCCTATATGCTTTGCAATTGGTATTGCTTTTGGGGCTATTCTTCTAAATAGACCCTGTACAATGTCACCTAACCCATCTCCGTAGGTTGTCCTGTAAATCGGTATTCGAAAGTTAATTGCCCTGATCATGATAGGTCCACGTTGAGTACTATGTACTATCATTTTATTAAATAGTCATTATATTTAATTACATACTTAGTCAAAATAATAATCATCGGCAATTTCATTAATAAGAGACTGATACACATCAATATCCATTATACCGCCTGTAAATAATCTTTTTACAAATATCTGCTGCTTCATTAATGATTTCTGAAGAATTATTACCAGCTCGTTTTCCTCCAATCAGAATTTCTAGTCGTTGAATATAAAAAAGGACGTTGTTAGGACACCGAGTAATAAGACCACTTCTCTGTTTGGTAATGCCACTTCCAGAAGAGGCGTCCGATGGCCAATATTCTTCTTCCTCAATGTTTGCTTGTGTTGGTTGTTGTTGTCTTGAAAATTGTAAAGATTGTTGTGGTAGTGGTAATGATAATTGAGGTATTTTTTCTGGCACAGGTGATTGTTGTGGTAGTGGTGGTAGCACTGGTGATCGTGTTTATATTGTGGTTGTATTTGTGGTCTTGGAGTTTGTGGCAATTGATGTGGCAATGATTGTTACTGTGTAATATAGTTATTTATACTTTCTATATAATTAATGTATCTTTGATCATTATCTTGAATTTTATTAACTTTATAGTATATGCGATATATCCATTTGTACCATGTATCATCGCTTATGTAATAATCAGCAAAGTCAGATTTAAAAATTGGTTTCGATCATAATAACTTTTAATAACAACTTTATGTAATTTAAGATCTTTTGTTGTTTTAATAACATTAATAGCGTCTTCAGTAAAATTATCAAATTAACCCTGGCTCTTGGTTTTGATTCTTTTTCTGGTTCTGTTATACGATCTCTTATATCACTTATTTCAGTACGAGCTTGGTCAATACCCTCAAGTACTTCTTGTATAGGTTATGCAGCAGTTATTTTGGCAGGAAGGTCGCTAAGAATCTTTTTCGTTTTCTTGGTTCTTTCTGCTATTTTCCAGATGGCTACATCAGCTTTTTCCAACAGTGGTTGAATAACATTTGTGGCCTCAGTGATGGGTTTAAATAATTGTTTTGTATCCTCTTCAACTCAATTTTTGATTCCTGTCGGGATTGAAGTTGATCTCTGACTAGATCACGGTCGGGTAAATATTTTTTGATTGCTTCTAATCGCACTTTATCTAACATTGCCAAATATGGCCCTTCAATATTCATTATTTATAATATTTATAATAGATATTTAATTAAAATACTAGTAAACAAAGTGCGATAATTACTGCTCTGAATCTATGTTGAGTAATAAAAAATTATTTTCCTTTGTATATAAGGATAATATATTTTCAGTGTCTGATATGGACAAAATACATAGTTTTTCAGACAATTATTTCCTAATTATGTTATTCACAAACAAGTAGGTGTTAGTAAACAACAAAAGTGTAACACGGAGAGATACTGGTACATATATTTGTACCTATAACCTAAAAATTCCAGTAAGAATGCCTTTGCTGACTTTTACGCGTTGGTATTTACGTCAAAATTTATATCTTTATAAACATCCTGTAATGCAGAAAATACTCAATGTGATATATGCATAACATTTTTTGTATTATGTTTGAGAATTAATTCAAATTTGTGCTACAATTCTAAAATAATTATGCGCGTACATAATTTCTCTGTGTGTTAACACATTTTACTATTGAAACTGGCTGGTTAAAGGGGATAGTGTCTGTATTTGACTACTGTGGTATTGTAACGAGGAAACCCCATGGACTTCAATTATTTTCGTTTCGTTGTATAATATTCGTTTCGTTAAAGTTTATATTGTTATTTTGAATGTTTGGCGGGCTTTGTAGTGCCATCTATCGTCTTAGTTTTGGGTCACGTGATTCCGCCTGGGTATATATATATATATATACGGACCAACTGTGGCTGCTAGGTGGTGTGTAAATAACATGCATAGAGTGAAGACGTCCCCTGCAGTGTAGCAGTATAACCACCCCGCCAGGGCAAGCACACTTGGTCGTAATCCTTGGGTAGGAAGAAGCAGGCCAGGAATCTGGAAAGTTTAGGGACAAGGTCTTTCATCGACCAGCAGCCCGGCGCTACAAGGCTCGTCCAAGTAACGCAGAGGTCTTGCGACAATACACGTTTAGACCGAGGATAGCACTTCTTTCGTCACTTCGCACTGTCGTCTCTCTCTATCGATCTCGAGCGGATAACGACTCTGCGACCAGTCGGCGACCAAGACTGCAACAGTCGGCGACCCTGCGACTCAGTCGGCGACCGCGACCAGTCGGCGACCCTGTGGCCAGTAGGCGACCGAGACTGCAACAGTCAGCGACTCTGCGACAATTTGGCGAACGCGACCAGTCGGCGACCCTGTGACCGCGACCATGCGACCCAGTCGGCGACTCTGCGGCAAGTCGGCGTCCTTGCAACTAGCTGTGACCAAGTCGGCGACGCCCAAGAAGCCAGAAATAAGCCGGTATCCCGCTGAGATGGAAATCTGTCACACTACGGAGTGCCAGTCCTCAGACAGATTCAGCGGGGTATCACTATAACTATAAGACCTATCATAAAGAACCCGACATAGCGAGACTTGGGGCAGTGTAGCCGAGAGCTACAAATTTGTAGCAGCGGTGGGATAAATTCCGCTACAAATTGGTGGCAGCGGTAGGATAGGTCGAGGAGTAGAAGACAGAATCAAGATAGCTTACGGAGGGTCATATGTAGGGGACTGGATGCTTACCCCAGAGACGGAGGTAAAGACAGTGATTCCTTTCGAAGACGAGTTTCGACTCTTGACAAAGGAATGCGAAGATTTAGAGAAAAGGCTAACAACAAGGAAGGGGACTATAGCTATGAGTGCGGAGACCGATAAGGCAGGAGAGTGCTCGAGAGAAAGAATTGCTCCCAGACGACAGATTTACTTTAGTGGACAGGCGATATCGACACCATCGAAGTCACAGGAGACCAATAATATATCCGATACTACAGCGACAAGGGATGCTGTATATACAGCTCTCAAAGATCGAAAGAGATCTGAGAGAAAGGGAACGGTTACGGAAGGAAACGATGAGGCGACTAATCTTCCGCAAAGAACCTTGACGCGGCCGGTCGTTAGTCCGATGTCGTACGACGGGACGACACCCTTGATGGATTTTATCACTCACTTCGAGATGTGCTCGACCCTAAATTATTGGACAGAGGAAGAAAATAAACTGTATTTAGGTGTCGCACTAAGAGGTCAAGCACAGCAATTGTGTGCAGTGCCTGAGAAGAAGTCGTATGCTGAATTAGTGGATGCCTTAAAGCAGAGATTCGCACCCCCGAACCAGACAGAGTTATAAAGAGTGCAGCTAAGGAGTAGAACTCGCAAGATCGAAGAATCTTTACCAGAGCTTGCGCAAGCTATACGGCGGCTTGCGACTTTAGCTTACCCTGAGGCGAGTTTTCTTTTGGTTGAGACGCTCGCTAATGAACAATTTATTGATGCCCTGGACGATTCCGACATGCGCTTAAAGGTACAACAGGCGAGACCCACTACGATTAACGATGCGGTACAGATAGCTGTCGAGTTAGAGTAGTTCGATAGAGCTGAGCTGCAACGACAGGGAGGAAAATGGTATGTCCGTGGTGTATCGTCGCAGGATGAGGAACAAGGTCTAGCAATCAGAGAACTGAGAGAAATGATGGAGCTGACGAGATTGGTGGCTGAACTTACGACTGAAGTTAGGAGTACCAAACAAACGAGTCCCAGAACGACGCAGAAACAGAAACTATGACGAACTTGTTTGTTACGGATACGGCCAGCAGGGACATTTTAAGAAAGACTGCCCTGCTAAGAAGTCATGTAACAGTAATTCGCGACCGACCCCGCAGACGACGGGTCGCATGAGATATGACAGGAACCAGAGGTAGAGACGCAAGAGGGATAAGGTTTCTTATCGACTTGGAAACCGATCGTCGGATGCTGACGTCAGGTTGTATGTGGCAGCCACGGGACTGGTGTTGATCTCCTGATTGATACGGGTGCTACAGTAACTATCCTCTCTAGAGAAGGCTATAGGAGGATTAAACCGGAGAAAAGACCAGACCTGATTCCTATGAGAGGAAACGTCAGTCTCGCAGACGGTAAACCAATGTCGGTTGACGGGAAGGGACGTTTTGAAATAAGCCTTCACGGTGTTCGTCGACGACATAAAATGTTGGTTTCTAACATCTCAGCAGAGGTAATACTTGGATTAGACTTTCTTAAGTTTAATTCGTGTCGACTCGATGTTAACAAGAGTCGCCTTTCCATCGGCAATGAGAATTTACTTTGTACGTTTAAAGGACAAGTAGGGTGCGCCAGGATAATTGTCGCAGAGACAGTGAAACTTTCAGCGATGCACGAGATGATTGTACCAGGAAAACTTGACAAGCTGTCGTCTTCAGCAGTGCCGGAAATTGGAGTGATTGAGCAGTATCAGAAGTTTGGAGAGCGGCACGGCATCTTAGTCTCAAGAACGCTAGTCAGACCCGGGAAAAAGAATTTGCCCGTACGGATTCTGAATGAAACTGCAGATAACCAGACACTCTATACTGGGACAAATATAGCTGTCTTAGCAGAAGTCGGAGAAGTCGTCTATTTAGATAGGAATGCGACCGTTCGTTGTCTTCGAAATAACGAGTTGCAGCCCGACCCATTTGAAAGCACTGGCTCAGACGTCAAAAGAATCACTCTCTGAAGAATAGGCAAGAAAGGTGGATAGATTTTTCTGCGACTACCAGTCACACTTTTCCGCATCTGATGCTGATCTTGGAAGGACTACAAAGGCACGACACAAAATTGAAACAGGGAGCTCGAGACCAATAAAACTATCCCCGAGAAGAGTTCCGATACACACCAGAGAAGAAATTGAGAAGCATGTGAACGACATGTTGAAGAAAGGGATAATTTCGACATCTTTCGCTCCATGGTCATCACAAGTGACATTAGTAAAGAAAAAGGATGGCACAACGAGGTTTTGCATAGACTACCATGCATTAAACGAAGTGACTGTTAAAGACTCATACCCTCAACCGCGAATCGATGAGTCGCTTGATTCGCTATCGGGAGTAACTTGGTGCTCGACTTTAGACCTTAAGAGCGGATATTGGCAGGTAGAAATGGAGCCAGAAAATCGTTCGAAGACAGCATTTGCGACTAGGCAAGGTTTATACGAGTTCAATGTCATGCCGTTCTGACTCTGGAGACAGTTCTAGCGGAACTGCAGTGGGAGATATGTTTGGTGTATCTCGACGACATAATCATCTTTGGTCGCACATTTGAGGAGGAATTGGATCGTCTGCGACAGGTTATTGACAGATTGTTAAAAGCTGGTCTCAAACTCAAGCCCAAGAAATGTCGTTTGTTTGCAAAACAAGTCAAGTACTTAGGTCATATTATGTCGAAGGAGGGGATACGTGCAGATGCAGAGAAAGTGTTCGCTGTCGTCGACTGGAGAAACCCAACGTCGCAGACAGAACTTAGCAGTTTCTTAGGACTATGTTCATTACTACCAACGATTCATAAAGGGATTTGCAGATATTGCAGATAGCTTACACCGACTGATAGAAAAAGGGAGACCTTTTGTCTGGACTGAGAGTTGTCAGTCGTCGTTCGATGAGTTGAAGAGACGATTAACGACGAGCCCTGTATTAGCATTCCTAGACCCTGGAAAGTCTTTTATTTTTGACACAGACGTTAGCGACAGTGGACTTGGAGCTGTCCTGTCCCAAGTTCACAACGGATGCGAGAGGGTTGTAGCATATGCTGGTCGATCACTAACGAAAGCTGAGAGAAGATATTGCGTGACGAGAAAAAAGCTGTAGGCGGTCGTATTCTTTGTGAAATATTTCAAGCAGTACCTGTACGGAAGATGGTTCTTAATTAGAACAGACCACAGCTCCTTGAAGTGGTTATTGCATTTCAAGAATCCGGAAGGGCAACTCGCAAGATGGATTGATGTCCTGTCGCAGTATCAGTTTGAGATTCAACATCGTCCAGGAAGACTTCATCGTAACGCTGACGCCCTGTTCAGAGTCCCATGTAGACAATGCGGTTTTCAAGTAGAGACACAAACCGAAAAGAAAGAAACGAAAGTAATCAGCGATGATTCAGCGAGAAAAACGGATTGGAGTGCTGAGACTGATATGTCAGCAGCAGTGATACAGACGTCTTGTGGAAGCGATGAATTCGCCGAGGCTCAGAAATGCGACCAGGATGTTGCAATTGTGATGAGCTGGGTGGAAGCAAAACGCGACTACCGTGGGAAGATGTCGTCAAATATGGCGTGATGATAAAAAGTCTCTGGAGTCAGTGGGACCAACTAGAGATAAAGAAATTCATACTCTGTCGCAGATGGGAGTCGCACGACGGTGGAGAAATTCAGTCAAGCTATTGTTCTACGAGACAAGAGAAATGATATTCTACGCATGGCGCACGACTTGCGAAGTGGATGGCACCTTGGCATCAGAAGAACTTTACAGAAGATCAGAAAAGAGTATTACTGGGTCGGACTACAGAAAGATTGTGGTGCCAGAGATGTGAGGCCTGTGCGAAACGAAAGTCACCAGGAAAGATAAGGCGAGCTCAAATGCAGCTGATTTCGTCAGGGGTTCCAGTGGAACGTATAGCTGTTAACGTCTTAGGGCCACTTCCAAAGACTGGGAATGGAAATGTTTATATTCTCGGGATTGCCGACTACTTTAAAAATGGACTGAGATATTCCCAATGCCTTGCCAGGTAGCTACAGTTGTTGCAAAACTGATAGTAGAGGAAGTCGTGACACGTTTTGGTGTGCCACGACAGATTCATACGGATCAAGGACGACAGTTTGAGAGTGAGCTCTTCCGTGAAATGTATCGACTCATTGGAATCGAGAAAACTAGGACCAGTCCGTACCATGCGCAAGGCGACGGCATGGTGGAAAGGATGAACTGAACGCTAGAGGGCATGCTATCTGCTTTCGTCGAACAACGACAAAGAGACTGGGATGAGCACCTCCCATACCTAGCGATGGCATATCGCTCTGCAGTGCATGAATCCTCAGGTTTTACTCCCAATTTTATGATGATGAGTGATTTCAATCATTGGAAAGAAGATTAGAAATTTCACATCGTTTCGCCAGAGACAACTTGCAGTGCAACATGCGGCGACAGAAGGCGCTATTACGATATCAGGACCAGATGGGAGAGATTTCAGATAGGCGAGCTTATCTGGTTGTTTTCGCCAAGAAGAAAAAGGGGAATTTCGCCGAAATTACAGACATGGTGGTATGGGCCATACGAAGTCGTTGACAGGTTGAGTGACGTCAATTACAGAGTTAAATGCGGTAGATATGGAAAGACCCTCGTAGTTCACTTGGATCGCTTGAAGAGGTATCAGTGATGTAATGAAGTCGCTAAAGGAGCGATGGAATTGGACACTGAAACTTCGGAATGTATAGATAAGGATCGAGGGAATGACGAACTGGATGCTACCAGTCAAGTCGCGCCTTATCCCATCGACACCATGACAGAAGTTGTCTCAAAGGACGACGGCGACAATGGAGAGTCAAGAACGGCTGGTGATGAGCGACCTAGGAGAAAAAGGAAGCTACCCAAGAAATTGAAGAATTTTATGTGAATTTCGCTAGTCCGGAACAGTAAAGTAAATGCGGTCAGAATATTCCTGTGTGTAACTCAAGTAACCGGTTGCGCTCAATTAGAATAGTTGGGTGCAGCATCCAATCAGATGCAGAATTACAGTCTTGTGCCAATCCTTAGCATGGTTTGAAATCACAGACACTATAAAGTGGTTCATCGCTTTATTAATTTTCTTGTCTTTCACAGCTGTGTATGGCAAGGACTAAAATTACTCCTAGAAAAATGAAGAATTGTCCGTTCTGTGAGGAGGAGTACGAAAGTGATATGGCTCTTTTAGAGCATATTAGACGCAAACATTCAGTAAAGAAATATCGTTGTGAGGAATGTACCTACAGTACAGACCATACAGGTGATTTTAAGAAGCACCATGAGTGACTGCACGGTCGAGAGAGGTTGCCACTCAAGGAGAGCGACAGGCAATACAGTAACGAACATTAGTCAATGTCTAGTTCTGTTGCATGTGAGTCGTTGTCATTGTTTAAGCCGACAATGTTTGAGGAGGCACCGATTCCTACCTTTGTAATGCCAACGCCTATTTCGCCTACCAGAACACCTAGATGGGAATTAACCATCGCTGGCGAAGCTGAGAGACGTCGAGTAACAGTAACCTGTCAAGCAGAGTTCGAATCGCAAGTCAGAATACGGAGAGAGACCGAAGACAAAGAAACCATTCGAGCTGATGGTACTAAACATAAGATACGATGAACTCTGAGAGTGGAAGAATGGGCAGAACCCTTGCCAGTACAACCGTGCGACCAAGAGTGTGGTTGTAGATGTCATGATAGCTGGAAGGAAGGACAGAGAAATGATAATGGACGTTTATACTGAACATTATTTCTTTCGTAATTGTTTGATATTATGTTTTTACGTGATTTAACTGTGATTCAAGTGATTCTAATTATTTGTTTAAATTTCATTCTTGACAGTTGTATGTGCGTGGAAGCACATATAATGGAGGCGTGGGTTGTGTAACGAGGAAACTCCATAGACTTCAATTATTTTCATTTCTTTGTATAATATTTGTTTCGTTAAAGTTTATATTGCTATTTCGAATGTTTGGCGGGCTTTGTAGTGCCATCTATCGTCTTAGTTTTGGTTCACGTGATTCCGCCTGGGTATATATACGGACCAACTGTGGCTGCTTGGTGGTGTGTAAATAACGTGCATATAGTGAAGACGTCCCCTGCAGTGTAGCAGTATAACCACCCCGCCAGGGCAAGCACACTTGGTCGTAATCCTTGGGTAGGAAGAAGCAGCCAGGAACCTGGAAAGGTTAGGGACAAGGTCTTTCATCGACCAGCAGCCCGGCGCTACAAGGCTCGTCCAAGTAACGCAGAGGTCTTGCGACAATACCCGTTTAGACCGAGGATAGCTCTTCTTTCGTCATTTCGCACTGTCGTCTCTCTCCATCGATCTCGAGAGGATAACGGCGACTGCAACCAATCGGCGACTCTGCGACCAATCGGCGGCCCTGTGACCAGTCGGCGACCAAGACTGCAACAGTCGGCGACCCTGCGACTCAGTCGGCAACTCTGCGACAAGTCGGCGATCGCGACAATTCGGCGACCCTGCGACCAGTCGGCGACCGAGACAGCAACACAGTCGGCGACCCTGCGACTAGCTATGGCCAAGTCGGCGACTGCAACCAGTCGGCGACCTTGTCACCAGTCGGCGGCCGAGACAGCGACACAGTTGGCGATACCGCGACTAGCTGTGACCAAGTCGGTGACTCTGCGGCCCAGTCGGCGACTCTGCGACAAGTCGGCGACTGCAATTAGTCGGCGACCCTGTGACTAGTCGGCGACCAAGACTGCAACAGTCGGCGACCCTGCGACTCAGTCGGCGACTCTGCCACAAGTTGGCGACCGCGACCAGTCGGCGACCAAGTGACTGGGCGGCGACCGAGACAGCGACACAGTCGACGACCATTCGACCCAGTCGGCGACTCTGCGGCAAGTCTGCGACTGCGACCAGTTGGCTACCCTGCGACTAGCTGTGACCAAGTCGGCGGCGCCCAAGAAGCCAGAAATAAGCCGGTATCCCGCTGAGGTGGAAATCTATCACCTTCTGGAGTGTCAGTCCTCAGACAGATTCAGCGGGGTATCACTCCAACTATAAGGCCTATCATAAAGAATCCGACATAGCGAGACTCGGTACAGTGTAGCCGAGAAATAAGTTCCGCTACAAATTGGTAGCAGCGGTGGGATCAGTTCAGCTACAGTATATTTAAATTACCTAATGCAATAAACTGCAATAAACTGACGACAAACAATGCCAAACTAGTAACTAACTAGCCTAAGCGCTTTCGACTCTTGATGAGTCTTTTTCAAAGGCAAATACAAAACATACATACGACAAACAAATAAACACAAAAACGTTGTGTTTGTAAACCTCTACATGGCTGTCTCCACATGAGATAAGGGTTCCGCTGTTGTCGTTATGAATAGGGAAAACTACATTAGTGAAGCAAGTAGACAACTAAGTGACGCTAGGTTCTACTAAAAACATGACCATTATCCAACGCTGGAATATGCAAAATTCATCACTAATGTTATTGACGAGGCGTACCAAAGCGGACACATAGACCAGCAAACGAAAAACTACATAAGCCCACAAAACCTAAGAGCAGATAGATTTTATCTTCTACCCAAAATCCACAAACAAGGAAACCCTGGCAGACCTATGATCTCAGGTAACGGGTACCCCACAGAAAGGATATCAGAATATTTAGATCATTTTATGATACTACCTGTCTACAAATTACCATCATATCTTCAAGACACGACAGATTATCTCATAAAAAGCAAAGCTAGTGAACCATTACTGCCAGATACATTACTTGCTTCCTTAGACGTCACGTCTTTGTACACCAACATACCGCACAACGAAGGGTTACAGGCATGTAGCGAAGCATGGGAAACAAGAACTGTAAACAATTCACCCACACACTTCTTAGTCCAACTCCTGGAGCTTGTCCTAAAACTCAACAACTTTGAATTTAATGAAGAAAACTACCTACAAATCAATGGAACTGCAATGGGTACTAAAATGGCCCCTTTGTATGCTAACATTTTTATCGGAAAAACTTGAGGGTCAGCTCTTAGCATCGGTTGAGCGAACACCATACCAGTGGGTACGCTTTATCGATGATATATAAATGAAGTGACAGTATGGAAGAGAAAGTCTGGATTACTTCATATCAAAGGCAAACAACTTCCATCCTTCAATAAAATTCACGGCAGAAATTTCCAACTTAAACCATGTTTTGCTGGACACAACAACCAGACATTCTGGAAAACAAATTACACACAGACATCTACTCGAAACCAACCGACAATCACCAGTATCTCCTCCAAACCAGCTGTCATCCAGAACACTGCAATAGGAACATTCTATATAGCCAGGCACTGAGGATACGCAGAATTTGCTCCAACGATGAAAGATTCATGGAAAGGTCTGAAAAGCTGGCTAAACATTTAATTTACCGAGGCTACGACAAAGACCTGATTGCGGAGGCAATCCGAAGGGCCAAGCAAACAAACCGTGATGACCTACTCAGATATGGACAGAAAAAAGGTTGATAGAATACCATTTATTCTGACCTATCACCCAGACAATCCCAAAGTAGGTAAAATCATCGCAAACCACTGGCCCACCGTGCAATCGTCAGACATACTAAACCTAATACTTCCGAATAAACCAGTAGTAGCTTACCGGAGACCAAAAAACCTAAAGGACATCCTAATCAGGGCAAAGCTAATGCCAATCGCTAGTCAAAATCAACCTAGTCAATCTGGACCCTGTGGCGAAAAAAGATACAAAACCTGTCAACATATGATAGAGACCAAGACATTCACTATCACAGTGACTAAAGAAAAACTAAACCAAACAAAACGTGCAAAACAGAAAATGTGATTTATCTCATCACATGTAAGATCTGTGGCCTTCAGTACGTCGGAGAAACTGAAAAGCTACACAAAAGGATAAACATTTATAGATTTGATTGGATGACAAAAAAGCTGTACAGAAGCCCTGTCGCATAACACTTCTCCTCCCCTGGTCACACTTTCAGTGATATAATACTTATCGCTATTGCTAACAATCACAGTTGGAGTTCCGAAACCAGGAAGGAAAAGGAATCATACTGGATACGCCGCCTTAGAATATTGAAACCAAGCGGTCTAAACCAAGAAGACTAGAAAATGAAAACTATGCACTAGTAGAATTTAACATTTTCTAAATCTTCTTATTATTCTTCAATTTTTACTATAATAATCAAATATCCGGGATATAATCTGCGTTACATAAATGTACAAAAAGAAAAAGAGATGTCGCTTTGGTTTGTAGACTTTTAGGGAATTATACACCGTTTTCAGTTTCCGCAACTAGTCTAAACAAGCTGGCTGTATTTAGAGTTTTAACCCATGTGGAGACAGCCATGTAGAGGTTTACAAACACAACGTTTTTGTGTTTATTTGTTTGTCGTATGTATGTTTTTTATTTGCCTTTGAAAAAGACTCATTAAGAGTCGAAAGCGCTTAGGCTAGTTAGTTACTAGTTTTGTACTGTTCGTCGTCAGTTTATTGCATCTATTTTAATCAATCCCTGACACACGTGATCCCTTGGTGGATCCAGTACGCTTGAAAGGGTTGTTATTCGCCATACGATTTGTATTCTTTATATATATATATATATATATATATATATATATATATATATATATATATATATATATATATATATAATGAATAGTGAAAATATTGCTGATATTGTTTCTGCTATTAAATAGTTAAAGCATGAAGGTGTCAATTTATCCGGTAGCCTTGACCCTGAAAAAAATTATAGATGACTTTGAATTATTACAGGAGAGAAAATTTCCAAATAAGTTAACGTTATATTCCAATTATAGATTTATAAAGTCGATATGTAGTTATATGTTAGAATCCTTAGCTGTTGTTAATGACAAACAGGTAAGATTATTCTCGCCTCCTATGCGTTCAATCAATAAGATCAAAAATGCATTATCTCACGAGTACGAAAGAAAGAAAATGATTGATAATCGTGTGACCCAACTAAAAAGGATTGTGCTGTTTGATTTTGTAATAAATGACAGCGAAACAGAGAATAGCGATAGTGAAAGTGGATCCCTAACACAGTCAGGAAATATGATTATTGTTAAACAGGATCCTTGGTAAGATTGATAGAGTCGAATTATTTATAAAGTAAAATATTATTCTGAGTTAAGAGTACACAGTTATTATACGTATTCAAATATAATCTTTAGGTCATACCTTTTTAAATATGCAAATTTTCGTTTATGATCAGCTAAACATTCAATTGAAGGCATGCAAATACCGAAATATCTGGCAGCTGCATACATAGAATTAAAAACTATTGTTTCATCAGTAACTGTGTTAGTAGATATGACTGACTTAGGAATCTTAGGATGAATACCAGTATTTCCACGTCTGGAATTCTGACTCAGTGTAATAGCTTGCAAATTCGATAATTCGTTATGCCTCCGAGATCCATCAATATGGTCAATAACAAATCCATCTTTAAAGACCCTAAAATGACATTCGAATATGAACTTATTTGATAGATATATTTTATTTCTACTAACGTTAAATCTAAAAATAACCAGCATTATCAATATTACCAACTAGTTTCTTTAACATACATTGTCTAATAATACCATATCTTGACGCCTCGTAATTCGTATATATTGGATGTCTCACAAATTCTTTTTGCTTCAATTGTATATAATATTTATTTGTCTAAATCATTGTTTGGAAATCTGGTTAGATACTCCTTTTCTGTCTTTATAGGTGGTTTATCTGTCGATGTATCTTTTTTTTTTGGCCATAATAACGTTTTAAGTTCCCTATATTTTTTACCTCCACAATCTGCACATATTTTTGTTTTACCCCTAACTCCAATATCACATTGAATGCAGGGTTTTGGTCCATGTCTAATACTTTGCATATGGTAACTACAGTATTTTTTTTGTTTACGCATGGTTTATCAGAATGAGAAATATGTCCAATTTTCAACCAAATACACTTATTGTCTGTTTGAATGAATATATATATATATATATATATATATATATATATATATATATATATATATATATATATATATATATATATAATACTAAATTTTAATTTGAATATTAGTCTTAATTTTAATGATGGAGGAATTATTAGCAACTGAACCATCTACTACTAGATTTGACCTTGACAGACTACCAGAATATGAATTTAGTGTTTCAATGAAATGAATCCGTAGCGACTCTAACAGTTTGACGAGGAAATCTAGCTAGCCTATGAGGCTAGCCTATGTTTCTATAAATCTACTGTCCGGTTCTGGTAACCAAACTTGCTTTTGTGGACTATAGGATATAATCGCTTCATTTAATTTTAACGATACAAATACTCCAGAATCAAGCATATATCTTAATAACACTATTAGTGCCTAACATTTTTCTAAAAAGTGTTTACCAAACCAAACATAAGTAATAGGATGGAGATCTTTTGTGAACTCAATGATTCTATATATGCCAATCCTGTTAAGTCGAAATCTGGTAAAGGTCCATTTATTGAAACTCTGGCCATGTCATGTTTAGGATGTCCGAATCTGTTAAAGTATTTAGAACACTCACCATATCCAAGAAAACATACAGGATAACATGCAGCCATATCGACTGATATAACATCATTATAATCGTATTTAGTATTCCATAATCCACCGTGTCCATATTCTATGCAACTTTTTTGTATATCCGCAAGAAATATTAAGGATTTATTAAATCCGCTACTCGGTAATGGTGAGTGGGGAACATAGAGGATAAAGCAAGGAAATATACTTAGTTATTCTGAATTTGCTGAAGTTGAAATTAAGGAAATATATTAGATAAATAATAATCGAATATTAGAATCATTTGCTCCATCTGTGTACGATCCTGTGGCTAGACATAAGACTGTTTATCTTAATGGGTGTGGAGGGTCAGGTAAAACAACTCGTGCGATTAAATTATTTATGAACAACAATTCAGATATGATCGTTTTGACACCTACACATAAACTAGCCAGAGAGATAAAAGAACGAGGGGTAAAACTTGCACTTATCATAGTTTTTTAGATGGTGTGGAGATACATGGTCTTCTGAGCGAATGGGTGAGAAATATATACCTAAGTATATTATATGGGACGAAATAGACACGGTGTCGTTAGAAACACTAAAAACATTCCTTGAATGGTTATTACCAAACAAACACTGCTGTGATTATGTGTGATGACCATGGTCAACCACCGCCTTTTGTTTGACAGTCTCCACATGAATGGCAAAAGAATAATGTGGATTATAAGGAGAAATATATGATGATCATAGAGCTATTGATGAAACGCTGAAAGAGTTTAAAAGATTAATTAGACTACATCCAGATAAAATACAATGTGAGATAATACGTGAGATAATTCCAGAAACTACCATGAATGATTTTTTAACTTTATGGAGACCTACTGATTTGATAGTCGCAAGTAGATAGTTGGTGATGAATTGCAGAAGAAATTATTTACGTTACATAAAGAAAGGTTTTCACATCTACCTGTACCATTATGCTATCGCCCAGCAGATACTCGACGACAGAATATTAAAGTTAAAATTCCTGGTGGCGGTTTACAAAATCTAGTATTGAATGACATTATTTTGGTAAATATTAATATAGTTGAAGGAGCATAGAATATGGATAAATCACCGTGGACGTTAGGATACGCTATAACGATTCATTCGTCACAGGAATTAACTATATCTGATACAAATATCTAGCTTGTTGATGACCGGATCGAGTGGTCAAATTTAGTATATCTTGCAGTATCTCGCGTCAGACGAATAACTCAACTACATAGGGTTATTATAGATTATGTGATAGCTGAAGAAATAATTAATGGCGATGTTGTAATAAAGAAAAATTAGCGTCTTATAAACAATGTGACAAAAAATATAAACGTGACTTTGATATTGATACTGAATTTATTATAAAACAAAAAAAACTACAGAATAATCACTGTGCAAGTTGTAACACAATAATGTTATGACAATATTCGAATAATAATAATCCAAGACAATTTACCGTAAATAGAATAAATAGTGATCTAGGTCATACACGTGAAAATGTGATACTGACCTGTCTTGAATGTAATCGACACAGAGGTGCTAATTTACATAAGTGAACGCGGTGGTAATTGTGTATCTACAGGAATTACTTGCAATTGTTCACGCACAAATTCACGTTGTGGGGCTGTAGAGTCTAGTCTGTATATGGCAGGTCTTCCAGTGGATCTAACCACGCTAGAAATTGTATGTGTGGTCACACTCCAAATAATGTCAGTAGCTCGTCTTTTGCCACCCTCCAACTCCCCTGGTTCGTATAAATATCTCACAATTACCTTACCTAATACTGGTTGTTGACCTCTTTGTCCATATTCATCGCTACGTGGTATATATTTTGTTGTTATTGCATTAGAAGATTTCATAGAAGTTCCACGATTAATTTCATTATTGAATGCAGATATCACACTTGATAATCTTGCAACCCATTCACGAGATCGCTCACCGGACTTAAAGTCAGCAGATATTTCCTTCGCATATTGATATCCAAATAACAGCAAGTGTTCAATTAAATCGTTCAACGATTGCTTGATCACGATGAATTTCAGTGTGCCCTTGTCTGATTGTAACGATATTTTTTTAATCAAAAATGATACTGCACCAAGAAATTCTTTACCAGGATCTACTGGTAATAGTTGTGGCCATTGTAGACCATCACGTTCATAAATTCGCTGAAACGCAGATGCAACTTCAAATTCTGTTTTTGTTGATAATGGTTCAGCTGCTTTATATCTGATTGCAATATCAACAACAGTCAATGTGTATTTGTACGTGCGTGACTTTCGTCCACGTGTTTTAATAGTATCGTGTGGTAAAAACAAAATATCTGCTTGATGAACTTCGTTAGGAACACTGACATCAAAATGTGCATATTGAATTTGTTTGGTGGTGGTAGATAAATTTGCCATATTGCCTATCGTGCTAACCAATTTGTAGCAACAGAACGTGAAACTTTTGCTGCTTCAGCAAGTTTAGTGATCGCTGCTTTACCTATCTAATACCCTCTTGGGCTATAATAAATGGATTCCATTATAATAATTATATAATTAATTACCAGCCCCTAACATTATTTTTTACTTTTCATAGCGGATTTTATTAGAAAACTGACGAGTTTCTCTCTAATAGATTTATTGGGTATAGAATTTAATGCATGAATCAATTTTACATCTGCAAGATGCCGCTGCTGCAAATCTATACTTTTATAAGCAACGTCATTAACATGACATACTTGATCAATTTTATTTTACTGGATACTCTCCTGGTCTTGGTTAATCCTGATCATCAAGTCGGATATCAAGTCGAGTTCCATGACCACAGTAATTATATCCTGGAAGGTGTTTCTCACCAATATACTTAGCCCATGGTAATCCAGGTAATTTTCTTAAAGAAACAGCAATATCCCCACATATCTTTGTTGTGCCTGAGATAAATTTATATTTTTGTGTACTACATTTTACACATTTACCTGCTAATGCATGTCGTTTATTTTTCGTTATTATTGTTGTCAATCCAGTGGTGGGTGTATATGATCTACATCGAACACAATATAGACTCGTGTTATTAATAATATGGATACAATAATTGATTTTTCGGCAACACGAAAACAGGAACCAGTGAAGCACCATCCAGCATTACCAAATTCGATAAGAATGATTATAATAGGTCCATCTGGATCAGGTAAAATACAATTATTATTAAATTTAATAATGAGGTGGTTGAGATGGAACAAACTATATTTAATAGCACCGTCTGTAGATGATCAGCATTGTTACGAAGTACTTAAGGATTTTAACGAAAACGCAAAATCAGTTAATAAAGACGGTGACGATATTATTGACTTTATCACAGATATAGATTAAGCCCCATCTGTAGATGACTTAGATGGATACATTAATAATCTCGTGGTATATGATGATGTGATGTTGGACAAACAATCTAATCCAGCTAGAATATTTTCTAGAGGTAGACATAAGAACACAGACGTGATTTATGTTACTCAGAGATATGTTCAGATACCTAAAGTGATTAGAGATAATTTTAATATTCTAGTTGTGTTTAATGGAATAGATAATTAAACTCTACAGAATATTTATTATACTTGGTGTTCGGGGTACATGGATATGATTAAATTTAAAAATTTCTTTTCTAAAGCACAATCTGTTCCATTTGGATTTATAACAATAAATCTACATGATCCAAGATCAAGATATCGTGTAGGTTTAGATAAAATCTTTCGTTAGTTCCCCTTGACCGTCAAGAGCAGCAGACAGGGTGAAGGACAACAATTGAGTCGCTTTACAAGTAAACAAAATCGCCTTACAAAGTCAGGACAAAATAACTTCAATAATAGTATACCAAAAATGAGCTAAAGTAACCGTTTGGAAATATAATTAGTTAAAGACTTTGGTTTAGCGCTATTGACCTTTTTTCAGCCTCTGTAGGAACCTTTATGTTTCGTTAAGAATTCGAGGAAAAATTTGTAGGGTTCACCCTGCCTGCTGCTCATAGCAAGTGTATGATTTTATAATGAATGACTCAATGACATAGAGATTGTATAGTCTTATAACGAATGGCTAAATGACATAGAGAGTTTATAATCTTATGCCGAATTGCTAAATGACATAGAGATTGTATGATCTTATAATGAATGGCTAAATGACATAGAGAGTATATATTCTTATAATGAATGGCTAAATGACATAGATTGTAAGATCTTATAATGAATGGGCTAAATGACATAGAGTGTGTATGATTGTATAATGAATGGGCCAAATGACATAGAGTGTATTATCTTATAATGAATGGGCTAAATGACATAAGAGTGTGTATGATTTTATAATGAATGGGCTAAATGACATAGAGTGTATTATCGTATGATGAATGGGCTAAATGACATAAAGAGTATATATTCTTATAATGAATCGGCTAAATGACATAGAGAGTGTATATTCTTATGACGAATGGCTAATGGCATAGAATGTATGATCATATGATGAATGGCTAAATGACATAGAGTGTATGATCTTGTCTTGAATATCTAAACGACATTGAGAGTATATGAATCTTATAGTGAATGCGTGAATTACATAGAACGTGTTTGCTCTTTTGATCAATACCGTTCAAGAAGTTTCAAAATGTCCTTACATCAAGGAAGAACAAAATATGGTTACTAAGGAAAAGCAATAAACAAGATGATCATCATCTTAGGAAACACGTGCATTATGAAAATATCCATTTTCAAATTTAGGAGCAATTATTGGGTAGAAATGCGTCAAAAATATCCTTAGAAATCTGGATGTCTGTTAAAGTGTTAGTAAGTTGTTCATACTGTTTGCTTAGGCACGTGGAAAGGCAATGAAGAGAGACACTGTTTTCTTGAAATATTACGTCCTTATTAAAAAAATGCAACATTCAGTATGTGCGAGTAAATGTAACTTTTTTCCGAATGCCAACTATGATTTATTTTAGCTTAAGAATAAGTTATTGACATCAAAGTGAATAAATGGAGTCATCTCCTAATTATCACGACTTAAAATACACCGTTCTCTGACAACCGATATGAAATTTACATTGAGAAAATCAGTACAATATTATGATTCCACGCAATTAATAGGTAAACATACACGATTCATGGAAAAGATATAAAAGATATATATTTGTACTGTAGTGTGTGTATGAAAGATATCGAGATCGAAATCAATTAATTAATTAATAATCATGGCAGATTTTGGATAATTGTACATACATTAAAATCAAGAAAGTGACTAAAATTGTCTACACATTATTCTTCTGTATCAAAAGAGCAGTAATAAATTGAGTAGGGAAATATAATTGTGAATACTCCTTAATTACAGATGTTAAAAAAGTCAAGTAAGCAAATATTAATATTCTTTGCAAAACTAGAGGACGAATTATTTTAGTAGCTGGTGATGGGAGATGATTTAGACTTTTAAGCAATTTCTAACGCTGTTTAATGTTTTAGCAAATGAAATGGTATGTATTTTATATGTAATTACCAAATCACATAGGGAAATGTTTCAAATGATTATAATATAAATCATTATGCAAATCACTATAGTAATGTTTAATTTTAATGTGCAGAATAAATAAATTCCTGTTACTAGCGAAAACATGGGCAGTTGTCTTGGCATCATTTACTTTTTTAGATAGAATATTTACTTCTGCCATGTATAGCATCGTGGAGTGAATTCGGAACACAGACGAATAGTGCACAAATGAGTTTCTCCTTTTTTGAGTGCGGCATTAAAGATTAAAATTATTCTTATTTCTAAAGTGTTTCCAATTTGTATCACAAATCAGTGGTGTTAGATGAAGATCAACAAGATAAAGAAAGAACCGTATATAATGTTTTGAGAGCGACCAAACAGTTCTTCATAATCCTACTAAATTAAGCACTTTTGATAAAACCAGTTACAATTTTCCCTGCTTGTAGGAGTAGTAAAGAGAAATGAGGATTTTGGCCCACAACCCCTTCCCACACCTCCTCCCCCACCCCCGCCACACCCTCATTTCCCTTTACTACTACTATGTAGACAGATATTTTGTAACCAGACAAAACAACAGGTGTTGGAATGCCATAAGCACTGTCAACAGAAGTGACGAATTTGTTAGAACAGCGTATGTGTGGAATATGATTATTCTAAAGACGGCAAATAGATTTTACCACAAATTGTTTATCAGATAACAGGATGAAAATTAAACTGTGCATTAGAACGTTTCAGTTAACAAGGCGGAAATTAAACTAGCATTAGAATGAAAATGATATTATTTTATATCTCATTACCAATGATTAATGTTTCAACTGTTGATATTAAAAATACTTCACTATCACGACTATAGATACTAAATTTTACTTTACCGCTCACACAGCGATGGGACTCAAACAAATCTTTCATTTCTGGTTTGTTCACAAGATATTTTTTGTTGATAAAATATACCCTTGACCGATCGAGATCAATTGTGAGTTTAGTATAGTTTTGTTGGCTAATGGGGCTGTGAAAGTTTTTAAATTCCGCTAGCAACTTTTGATACAATTGTTCGAGATAATTGAAATACTCGCTGTTATCAGATCTGATGAGCGAAAGTTTTAACTTGTCACGTGTTCCATTAAAACATATACCTGATGTTTCATTATTAAATTCAACTGTCAATTGTTTACCGTCCATCATTAGATATTTGATGTTACTATTGTAGCTATTTGTCATTGTCAAATTTTCAAACATTATTTTATAAGTTTAGATAAAATTTTAGTCACAATGAAAATACGCAAAGGCAAATGTATCTACCCTATTTTTACAATAGCGTTTGTCATCAAAATTGTACAATCCACGTTTGATAATGACATCTGTTTCGAGTTTATGATGATTAGTTCGAATTGCCATAGCTCTCATAAAACTAACACCACCATCAAGCGCGTACTTGTAGTCATCAAATTTCATAAACTTTTTAACAAAATTACGAGGCAGACCTTTAGCTCATTTACATTTTGGGACCTAGTATAGCGATCTACCCCTAAGTATTGACTCCATGCGACATTATAATATTATTTAGAACTTGAATTTTAATTTTGACCAAAGCCATAAAAAGTCAGCGTTTTACCTTACATCAAGGGGATAATCATCGCAGTAAAGTCTCATTTTAAGTGAGCAATCTAACTTGAACATCATGAGAATCATTTAATACATCAACAATTGTAAGTGCTAATGGACTCAGATTCTTTATTATTCCTCATCAAGAGTAGAGTGTAACAGCTACGATGCATATTGCTAAACCATGATCATCGTGTTATTCAAGAAAATGTTTGCTTCAATCCTGTTTATCTTCAACAAATCACCTTTAACCTACTTACGCACAAATGGATCCACTTGATTCATCAGGATGAATTTACAAATACCAAAACAATTATACGCGATATCCTATTATATACTCATTAAAAACCACAGATTTTTCATCTTTAGATGAAAAAATTAAGGGCATTCGTTAAATTATAATCATAATTGGAAGCAACTTTATTCACCTACCTTCACATACAAAAGTGCCACTTTATGCCATTCATCAAATCCACAAACCCTAAAATGTTCATATGCATTTTTCACAACTGTTTTATATAGTCAAAAATATTTCAAAATTAATAGATCGTTGATAATTTATCTTCCAACTTTGAGCGTCAAATCTGGCAATAATGTCTATTAGATATTCATTATGCATACATTAAAATACACTCCTAAATTGAACTTGTGGATGTACAATACCAACTTCTAGCAAATTGACAAATCAATAATAATTACATACTAGAAAAAAAAAAATAATAAAAATCCATTCACTAAAAAGAATCACAAAAAATGCATAACAGTTCTAACCAACCACTATTATTTACAATTAAATAGCTCTAAAACTGTATGTTTTAATATTTAAAACATTCAATAAGAACATTATTGATAAATATACTTAAGATCCACCTAGAAGTGTGCTATAATTCTCCACGCCCGTCCCATTAAAACTGATTATTCACTAAAATAGGACCTAGAAAATCCCAACAGAAATCGCAAAAATACTTCTGATTCTCTTGTGAATCGCGGGAAGTAAACTAGTATCCATTTACCAAAATCATAAAGAATGCAAAGTGAAATTCAACATTTTTCAATGTGAGGAAAATGAAGCAAATGAGTTGTATTGGCCAGGTTTAACATTAGTGTATTACTGAACCCCAATTTCACAGCTGATAAATGAATGATATTTGCAGTTTAAGCTAATATCATCTAATCTGTTCTTTTCAAATACAAAACTGATTCAGCAGTGATACCTATCCTGAATTATAAATCACGATACATAAATATTTAATCTGAATTCTATAATCTATCTATCATAAAACACAAGATTTCAAAAATACTTATCAGAAATAAATCAAAATGTCTAAAATCCACTTTTTTTTAAACTACCAGAAATAATCTTGTCAGAATTGAAAGAAAATCTCAAATTTTCAACTCCTCGAAACGACCTAGATTATGAATAAATTTGAAGTGAATAATAAAGACGCCAACCAACAACCCAAAAATTTCTCTCCAACTATCCTAATATTCTGAATCCTCCAGAAGCGACGTTAACATATCGTACCAACATATTTCATTTCACCTCGGTGATCGCTCTTATTTAACTGTTGTATTAACGATAAGTTAGTTATCAAATTTAAACCACAAATCAACTACCGTCCAAGGTAACATTGTTTTATCATTTGCAAAGCACTCCCCGGATTTTTAATTGTATGAACTCCAACAAATCCAGTCTAATGAATGTTAAAATTAATACAAATAAGCGATAATTACATTAATTACACTACAATCATGTCACAAATTTAATATCTACGGAAGTATTATCAATTAGTCAAACTGAAAAGCTAACAAATAAAAGTCAATTTTAAATCACAGCAGAATCAATTCAGAAAACGACAACTTAATTTGCACGTAATAGGCCCACAAAAATGAGCGTTGGTTATACATGTATATCAACACAAAAATCTATTAAATTTGTACATGTCTGTTAATTTGTATTTGTTCACAAAAATAAATTCGTAGTAGGAATCCAACATTGTCACATGATGACAAAACATCACCGAGTCGCAAAAAAGTCGTAGGATATGCACCAATTTAGTGGTTGTCAAACAATGTGGACATTTGTATCTCAATGCAAAGATGGTATGAATGAGATTTCATGTATTCCTAACATTTCAAAAAACTAATGGTTTAAATGTTACAACATGCTGGCATTCCTTAATCACTTGGTAATCGTTTTGTCTATCTATGGACAATTATATGTGACTCTGTTGTGGCCTTGAGGATGTTACAATCATCAAATTTTTTTCTGTTATCAATAATTCTGAAATACAACTTGTCTCTATGTGGCTTTTAGTAGTTAAATATAGATTCTGTTATTTTACCTCATTTAATTTCAAGTGATTTCAACTTGGTTGTGCAATGTGTACAACTAAGAATTATGTCTTATTGATAATTTGATATTTCAATTGTTTGAAGATTATTGCAATTTGGTTACAACATTTAAGCTTCAACCGTGTTTTTGTCCAATTGATCCTGTTGATCTATCGTAGTTTTAAAATGTGGTACCAACAGAAAATCTAGAAGCCACATTTGTCAAGCAAACATTATACATAACAAAAGCCACGGGAAGTGCCACGTGAAAACTCTCTTTTGTTTTCTCCCAGCTTGAAAAAGGCTTGTTGGAAAAACTTTGACATCCTGCTCCTATTGCTCGCCAAAAACTTCAAGGATAAAACCCAACATATATTACATACATACATTAATACAATACATGTAACATAAGATATCACAACAACATCTTAATACCATTTTGACCACACATATTATAATTCTGATTCAAAAATTGTAGTATGCTAAAATTACCAAAATTAAAAGTAATGTCTTATACAATCGATTCAAATACATCCAAGTACACATTACACTAAACTGTAATTTATAGCATTATTGAAATCTAAAATTGGATCCATCAGTGGCAAGCCTGATTGGCTATATTTTACCCAATACAGGAAATTTGTACAATCAATTTTATTGCATATATGGCGTATGTGTCATATATAACTTTCAAAGTTCAGACTTTAATTGCCTTTTAAACTGCAAAAGCAAGCTCAAATTCGTGTAAACTAATCAAAAATCGTAAATTGATAAATGATTCCACATTTTTCGATAAACAAGCCGACAAACCCGATTTCAAAAAGAATATTTAACCAAAATAAATACGCAAAAATGACATTTATTTTTAATCACTTTCCTGAGATTACCTAAATCAGTGTGTGGGTGGTTTCAAAGAGAACAACTGACGAGCCATTTAACAAATTTCATTAACCTACTCTCAAACGCATCTTATGCTGCCACTTGAGTTAAGCGTACACTGCAGTTCAATCACTGGCATTAATGTGGACTCCAGATAAATTAAACCTCAGAATGATATGCCCGTTTGATCGATAGTTAACTCGAAAACATTTAAATAAAAGTTCAACATGATAAATGACAAGATATAAATGCATTTTTAAACGCCTATATTAGAACCTGACTAAGATATAAAATTGGGTTCGTTAAATACAAATAGAAGCTATCAAAGACTAGTTAAAGAAATATTTTCCTTGACAAAGTCACAACTAGTTTGACATTATTATCAAATTCATCTCAACTGAACATTTAAAATTTAGAAACGTGTGAGAAGTTTGTTAAGGTAAAAAGGATATCTCCCCACTTGTAATTTCCAGGATTGACCTCAATTGGAACTAAAGACTAAAATTTAGTAAAAAGTCATTTATTAGTCATTCATGGTTATTTCCTTCTCTGAGTAATTCCTCTAAAAACTAAAAAGCAACAGCAACCAAAGCTGTATGGTATTGAAACGTGTATAAGAAAATGCAAATTTATCTGTCATGAAGTTATGGTGTGTAATCATTTATAAGTGACAGACAATCTGAATTTGCAACAAGGAATAGATAACAATTATATTTTGTTCAACATTAATTCAGCTTATCTCCTACCCAATCTTCGTTAAGATATCCCAACATGACAACAAATCAGCCTTGATCAATGGCAAAGGCTCAGTCACAGCAAAGTTCAAATTAATCTTGAAAAACATTCTCCTTTGAGATCGCAGGAATCCTCAATGACAACAACCATCCAAATTATAACCAAACTGTTCAAACATGCTAGTTACAGTTCTCTAGCATGATTTCCAAACAATTAAAAAGATTGTTTCACTGCAAAAACTTCAATGAAATCCTAAATCACTTTAAGATGCATGTTCAGATACATACATATGCACTCAAGTCCGAAACTCTCAACATCCAACTCACTTTCAACGTTAAACAATTTAATCATGATACGAAACCTAATTTTCACTCGCCATCTTGTCTAAATGACTTTAGTTCTTTCATCGTTAATTTGGCAAAACATTAAACAAACTTCCAGACGTGAACTTTTGTAAACAAGAATTTGAAGTTTTTCGAACAACAAGACGCTGTCCATCACATTCTCTCCCATTTATTTGTGACATGCTGAATGTTAACCAAAGACATGAACAACCAATCAAATGGATTGTATTTCCTTAAATTTAAGTTTGCCATTTAAAACGTATTTGGAAATGTACAAAGTTCACTGAATTGTTACAGAATTTAAGAAACTTCACGTGACTCCAAATGTGAGAAATTCATTATCTATTTGACTTAGTTTGATAGTAATATCATCAGTTAATATTAATGTTAAAGGAAAAAAAATCATAAACAAATATTGTATGCAACTATGGAAAAATCACTGTGATTCCACATAATCTTACAAGCGACTTTCCAATGTAATCCAAATAATCAATCATGTACAATGCTGATGGAATTACGACAAGGAACATATACAAGATCTGTCAAAATAGACTTCTCGTATATTATTACAACTTTTGACCTGAATTAGAAAGGTCACTCGATACTTCATCCTTTAAATGACCAGCCTAATTAACATGTTTGATGCAATAAAAATATCTAGAAACTATTTATCCAAGAATACAATGTGTCCCAAAAAGCCTTATGCATTTGGAACACAAATTTGTTCATTTAACATCTCCTTTCTTTTGGACAAACCACTCTATACATACCCTTTTCCTCCCCTATTAGAGCATTGATACCTCCTCGAGAATTTGAAAACTATTGATAAAACACCTGAAGGAAATATATTACCCTGCCTAAGCCTAAGGGATGTGTAACAGCAATTCTAGTAATTGACCGAAAAATAAACTCCATATGTCAAGCGAACCCTTCGACGTCAAATAAACGCTTTTCTTTCCCGCAAATCCATCGTACCTTGCTAAAATCACTGCTATTTGAATTGTCAAACGAATTTAGGTAGTCAATTAATCTAATATGTGAACACTGTTATGAACGCCACTTTATTGACGAACTGTTTCCAAATAGCAAAAATTACCAATATCTATTTCCAAAAAAGGGTAGCCTTTCTTGCAAATGTCCATCGGTCAAAACATACTTATAAATGCATTGTCCACCAATAGGAAAATACATTCGTTGACTTTGCCTGCCAATCATCGAAAATGAAAATTCAGAATTTCATGATAATGAAATAATAATCTTAAGACATTTTAAATAGTCTTTTCATGGCAGGTAATTACACATTATAACTCCCATGGGAAAGCATAATTGTCATTTACCAGGTAAATCAAAATGAACAGACATTTTATCAGATAGGTCTTTGATTGGTCTGAAATATACTCTTTTCCATTATAACATAATGTGCAAGTGATCGTGATATGATAGGTTTAATTGGTATTCGAATTTACTGTCATCCGAAAAGCCATAGAAGTTAACAATGATCCCTACATGATAAAATGTGTCTTTGTATGCTTTAAGGGTAGAAGTCTTCTAACTCGGATTATTCATGAAATTATTTGTTCTAGAATGGCTATAAAATCTTTCATTAATCTCGGTTGGATGAAACACTGCCATCGTGTTTGCTTACTGGATCTTTTCCTTTGTTTAAATTATAGTTGCAGACTTTTGAGATCCAGGAACATGTGAGTACAATTAACAAAGGCTGCGATTTTTGCATTCAACCTTGTCCATTATGTCCATCATATGTATGTAATATCTATTGACTGAAAACTTTGAGGGATGAGGAAACCAGTCCGTATGTTATCATTGTTTGTTCCAACTTGCAAAGTTCTTGAAAGCCAATACATTAGTGACCCTAGATAGATAACGTTAAACAAGGATTTAATGTTGAGGACACCACGTTATAAAATCCGAACAAGTCCGAAGGTACGGGTATCTGTTTTCTCTTTAAGATCAGTCACCACAGTGGAGGTTTGGACAGAATGAAAACTAATTTCACCTATGTTTCAGCACCAATAAAGATTCAAAACGGATTTTAATCTCGACGACGATTGTTTGTAAAGCTTTAATGTTATATTGAATCATGTGGCGACCACAATCCTTTACGACATCCAAAATGGAAGGCGACTTTCTTCCCCAATCAATGTCGTCAATCCGTAGCGATTGCTCAGTTACTGCTACTTGCAATGTATCCGGTTGTGAGTTCTGGTTGTTTCTGTATCAAAGATGAAATATATTGTGCTGATGTGAAAGTCAAGGATCATTTTTTAAAATTTGGGCATGTACTGTATCATTGTTTTCTGCCTATGAAAGTCACTTTGACCTAGCGTGACGGCTCCACGTTGAACAAAAACTCAAGGAATTCTCTAGCAAAACTGCTCCGGATATTCTATTTGCATACAAAAATGAGTTATATTCATCGTTCATTGTAAACATTCTTTGTTATGAACACTGACTCAGGACCCAGTTCAAAATTCTGAGGATGATTAATTCTGTGAAACCTTTTGTTATGATTGAAAAATTAAAATGGAAAAACATTTAAAAAAATGTCTTGCTAAAAAAATATAACTACATGTTGTAGGCAAATCAATGAACTTCTCGAACTGTGTGAATGGTCACGTGAAGATATTACCCTCTTGATTTTCGTAGTTATTGCGTTGAAGCCATTCCATTTTAACCCAAGGATATATAAAAAGTTTTTACATTTTTAACTTAAAGTTCAAATGATAATTGTGCCGTCGATTTTGAAACAACTAGGTCAAAGCTTGAGAGTTGCCTAGAACTTGAAACCGAGTCCACAGAAATCATTTGTCTGATGAAGTTGCATACGTAAATTTCCATCCGGTAACAATAATTGGAAACTTCTCCCTACCGGATCTGTGAAAAATTCAAAGGAAGCTATGTCATTTGAGATATGATAGCCTCGTGGAAACCGGCGAACCCATCGACCTTACTTTGATTATTATAATTAGTTCAGTGAACTGTGAAAAATACGATTTAAAATTTGTAAAGATAATCCAGTGGCATCCTTAGGACATCTATAAATTATTTTTTTAAAATTGGTTTCTTTTCAAATCCTTCCAATAGTAACCAAGACTGATGCAGGATGGAAAGAATTGCATTCAAGTCTTGTTTTCGAATTTCGTCAACCTGAGGAAGATTAAGTCTAAAAAGATTTTAGGACTGATGACGTTTGTCGCACTTAGCTTTGCTAATATGTTTTTAAAAAGGTGTGAAAAAAGCATTGCATCTCATCCACTTTCCTTTAGGTTCATAACAATATGCACGGTCATAGTATGGCTGACGTCTATGCTAAGAAGTGAGCCAATACAAACACGCTTTCGCGTGTTTCTGTGAGATTTGGGCGGCAGAAAAACATACTGTGTTTATCTATTGAAGATCGAAATGATATTAATGCAATGTTGAATAAACACATCATAACGTTACTGAATTACGAATAATTTATGGGTATCCAAACGATAACAAAAGGTCATTTGTTATAAGCAAACGGCCATAGATGCATGAAACTTGTAATCGATAAGTGAAAATCCCAAAATGTTAGTAACTTCTCAATTTCCTACAACTGATAAAGTAATAGTAGATTCTGATACATAAAAATTGCAATGTATTTGGGAACTGTAGACCAGACAGTGATGTAGTGGATAAATGGACGATAAACGATTGCAACTAATGTATTCTTTAGCCCAAACCTCAAAGTCGGGATTCTTCATGTCATCACACTGAATAACAAAGATGAGTGACAAACAACAACTTTTCGTAAATTTTAAAGGTAGTCAGCCTCTGCTCTTCTGCTATCAACGAAGTAGTTGAAGACAAATGTCTATATGCAACTAACTACACTTTTAACGTTATGAATTAATATCCTGAACTTATAGGAACTGTTGCTCTTTAGAATTCCTTTTGTTTGCAGATATAAAGAATGAAAACATCTTATATGAATGAGGCAAAATAGTTTGAAAACATGCTAGACAAATAGGTACTATGAGTATAGATTGATTCATAAAACTACCTTTATAAACTTTTTGACCACAAGAAATCAGTAGCACTTGGAATTAGATCATTATCCCATGTGAGTGCATGTATAAATGATATTCGTCTACAGGAAGTGTAGCATAATGCAAAATGCTGTAATGGTATGCTGTATAACTTGCTTCTCGAAGTTTCAGTTAGCTATTGCAGATTAATGCTCAAATTTAAATCGTGCGCAGAATTGCCTTGCGTCACTGTAAGTGTCAAAATTCAACATGAAAGTCCGATGTGGCTGATCGATTGTGGTTTTATCTTTGAATTCAATAGTAATATGGCCGAATCGGGCCGTGAAGAAATCATGGGCATTTTTGATGGGGAAACTGAGCAATCAGATTTATTTATTTTTGAGTCATTACTTATTTTCTATGCTCCTTTAAAGTATCAGTCATGTTGAAATGTGTTTACTTAATATCAGCAATAATTCATGAGTAAAATAATTGTTTGACTGTTATTACCATTCTAGGTTTTAAATGATCAAGTAATAGACAAGAGTGAGTTTGTTTAACAAGCTTTGTAAAAATAAAAACAAAATAATTAATTTCCAGAATACAAAGTAAATTTTAAAAAGTCTACGTGTTGTGAATTATTAAACCATTGATCTCTGAATTAATATACAACTCCTAAAAATTTAAGTTCTAAATAACCTTTAAGAAATCCATATCAACACAACGCAGTTTGAAGGTGTTCATGTGCCTTACGGTTGCTCAGTACAAGAACTATCTCCAAAAGTATATTTAGATTCATGCGTTTGATCAGAATAATAGAATATACGAAATAAAATCCTTAAATTTGAAATGTACACGAACGAAAATTCATTTTTCCAAGTTCAAGAATGTTATTTCCGATGAGTATTTGTTTTCCCAAGAGAATAACCCGACGTGAATTTAAATAATTCCTGAACAAATAAATTGCAACTTAAATGAATTTTACACAGCAATAATGCAATTGATGTACTAGATCTCATAGCACTAATGATATTTGTCAAAATAAAATATATATATATATAATATATATATATATATATATATATATATATATATATATATATATATATATATATATAATATATCAGGGATATATAGATGCAATAAATAACGACGAACAGTACGAAACTAGTAACTAACTAGCCTAAGCGCTTTCGACTCTTAATGAGTCTTTTTCAAAGGCAAATACAAAACATAGTTACGACAAACAAATAAACACAAAAACGTTGCGTTTGTAAACCTCTACATTTCTATCTTCACATGTGCTAAAACTATAAATACAACCACTTGTATAGACTAGTTGCGGAAACTGAAAACGTTGTATAATTCCCTAAAAGTCTACAAGCCAAAGCGACATCTATTTTTACTTTTTGTACATATGTAACGCAGATTATATCCCGGATATTTGGTTCTATACCGGTTATTCTTATAGTAAAAATTGAAGGATAAGAAGATTTAGAAAATGTTAAATTCTACTAGTGCATAGTTTTTCATTTTCTAGTCTTCTTGGTTTAGACCGCTTAGTTTCAATGTTCTAAGGCGGCGTATCCAGTATGATTCCTTTTTCCTTCCTGGTTTCGGAACTCCAGCTGTGGTTGTTGGCAATAGCGATAAGTATTATATCACTGAAAGTGTGCCAGGGGAGGAGAAGTGTTCTGCGACCGGGCTTCTGTACAGCTTTTTTGTCATCCAATCAGATCTATGAAGGTTTATCCTTTATGTAGCTTTTCAGTTTTTCTCCACGTACTGAAGGCCACAGATCTTACATGTGATGAGATAAATCACATTCTCTGTTTTGCACGTTTTGTTTGGACCATGTATGTTTTATTTTCTTTAGTCACTGTGCTAGTGAATGTCTTGGTCTCTATCATATGTTGACAGGTTTTGCATCTTTTTATCGCCACAGGGTCCAGATTGACTAGGTTGGTTTTGACTAGCGATTTTGTTAGCTTGGCCCTGACTAGGATGTCCTTTAGGTTTTTTGTCTCCGGTAAGCTACTACAGGTTTGTTCGGAAGTATTAGGTTTAGTATGTCTGACGATGCACGTTGGCCAGTGGTTTGCGATGATTTTAATACATTTGGGATTGTCTGGGTGATAGGTCAGAATAAATGTATCCTATCAACCTTTTCTTTCTGTCCATATCTGAGTAGGTCATCACGGTTTGTTTGTTTGGCCCTTTGGATTGCCTCCGCAATCAGGTCTTTGTCGTAGCCTCGGTAAATTAAATGTTTAGCCAGCTCTTCAGACCTTTAGTCAATCTTTCATTTCGGAGCAAATTCTGCGTATCCTCAGAATGCCTGCTATATGGAATGTTCTTAATGCAGTGTTTTGGATGACACTGGTTGGGAGAAGATACTGGTGTTTGTCGGTTGGTTTCGAGTTATGTCTGTGTGTAATTTTTTCCCACCAGTCTGGTTGTTGTGTCCAAAAAACATGGTTTGAGTTGGAAATTTCTGCCGTGAATTTATTGAAGGATGGAAGTTTGTTTGCCTTTGAAATGAATCATCCAGACTTTCTCTTCCATACTGCCATTTTGTTTATTTTTTGTATAACATGTTTTGTATTTGCCTTGAAAAAGACCATTAAGAGTAGATAAAGCGCTTAGGCTAGTTAGTTACTAGTTTCGTACTGTTCGTCAAGTTTATTGCATCTATTTTAATTAATGGGACCTGACAAACGTGATCCCTTGCAGTTCCAGACGCTTGTAGGGTTGTTATTCGCCATTATATTTGTATTATCTTATATTACCTACCTCGTATGGCTCGATCCTACCTTTGGTGTGATCTAACACCATTTTCTGTCTTGTATTTATGTAATGTTACTGTATCCGTTCCATTGTTTCCTTCTTATACTTAAATGCCTGTTGCCGTATCTCTTAGAATGGATTAAATGTCTCAACAAATACAGAAAACATTCAAAACTTTACGCAATGAAACTGATGCTCTTTTTAATTCGCCTAAAGCATCATTGCACTTTCTTGCATCATTTCCTCGAACAAATACAGTCACTAAATGTCTTCAAATTCATGTGAAACGCAAATTTATTGGCAAGAGTTCAAACAGATTCAACAAAAGATGGAATAAAATAACTCACGACGCTTCCATGAAACTCACAGCCCTACTTAGTAAAAACGTAAATCATCAATATCTAGCCAAATCAGCAACCATGAAGAACTAAAACATCATCTCAATTCCGTCTCAACAGAAAAACAATTGAAACGTTTTACTCCAAATTAAATAAAGATGAAAAAAGACTCTCTGAAACTATACAAAGTCAGAGAGAGAAAATTTAGAAGTCATGATCTACAACCAATGGACTGTTGTGAAGAAACTTCAATTGACGAAATTTCTTCCAAAAACAACCGTAAGAAGAAAAATCGCCGCAAAAGGAAGAATCGCAAGCACTCTGTAACAAACACTAATGCAATCTGTTACTAACACAGTAGTCAACATCTCCAATTTAGAACTTACTGATGCAGAAATAAAACTTTTATCGAAAGTTTGAGTTTCTGTCCCGTCCTATAAACATACGACAGAGGGAAGCTTAAGAATGACACCGAAGAATTCATCCGCCGACTAAGACTCAAAGCCCATTTTGCCTTGCAACCACCAAAACAAATCAAAGGAAAATATAATCTGCGACCAACCCACATTTAGAAGAAAAGTAACTGGACCCCACCAAAAAGTTCAATTCCGAATCTGGAAGCCTTTATCAACTCGGTTGAAAACGATATTTCCAGACATATCAACCATACTAACAAATATTCTAATTTGACAAAAGAAGAAACAGATGCCCTGCACTCACTGAAAAGCAGAACAGACATAATAATTAAGCCTGCAGATAAGGGTTTCCGCTGTTGTCGTTATGAATAGGGAAGACTACATTAGTGAAGCAAGTAGACAACTAAGTGACGCTAGGTTCTACCAAAAACTGGACCATGATCCAACGCTGGAATATGCAAAAATCATCACTAATGTTATTGACGAGGCGTACCAAAGCGGACACATAGACCAGCAAACCAAAAACTACTTAAGCCCAGAAAACCCAAGAGCAGGTAGATTTTATCTTCTACCCAAAATCCACAAACAAGGAACCCTGGCAGACCTATAATCTCAGGTAACGGGCACCCCACAGAAAGGATATCAGAATATTTAGATCATTTTATGAGACCACATGTCCACAAATTACCATCATATCTTCAAGACACGACAGATTATCTCATAAAAAGCAAAGCTAGTGAACCATTACTGCCAGATACATTACTTGCTTCCTTAGACGTCACATCTTTGTACACCAACATACCGCACAACGAAGGGTTACAGGCATGTAGCGAAGCATGGGAAACAAGAACTGTAAACAATCCACCCACACACTTCTTAATCCAACTCCTGGAGCTTGTCCTAAAACTCAACAACTTTGAATTTAATGAAGAAAACTACCTACAAATCAATGGAACTGCAATGGGTACTAAAATGGCCCCTTCGTATGCTAACATTTTCATGGGAAAACTTGAGGGAAAGCTCTTAGCATCGGTTGAGCGTACACCATACCAGTGGGTACGCTTTATCGATGATATAGAAAACAAATGAAGTGGCAGTATGGAAGAGAAAGTCTGGATGACTTCATTCAAAGGCAAACAACTTCCATCCTTCAATAAAATTCACGGCAGAAATTTCCAACTCAAACCATGTTTTCCTGGACACAACAACCAGACTGGTGGAAAACAAATTACACACAGACATCTACTCGAAACCAACCGACAAACACCAGTATCTTCTCCCAACCAGCTGTCATCCAAAAACACTGCATTAAGAACATTCCATATAGCCAGGCACTGAGGATACGCAGAATTTGCTCCGACGATGAAAGATTCCTAGAAAGGTCTGAAGAGCTGGCTAAACATTTAATTTACCGAGGCTACGACAAAGACCTGATTGCGGAGGCAATCCAAAGGGCCAAACAAACAAACCGTGATGACCTACTCAGATATGGACAGAAAGAAAAGGTTGATAGGATACCATTTATTCTGACCTATCACCCAGACAATCCCAAAGTAGGTAAAATCATCGCAAACCACTGGCCAACCGTGCAATCGTCAGACATACTAAACCTAATACTTCCGAACAAACCTGTAGTAGCTTACCGGAGACCAAAAAACCTAAAGGACATCCTAGTCAGGGCCAAGCTAACAACAATCGCTAGTCAAAACCAACCTAGTCAATCTGGACCCTGTGGCGATAAAAGATGCAAAACCTGTCAACATATGATAGAGACCAAGACATTCACTAGCACAGTGACTAAAGAAAAACTAAACATACATGGTCCAAACAAAACGTGCAAAACAGAGAATGTGATTTATCTCATCACATGTAAGATCTGTGGCCTTCAGTACGTGGGAGAAACTGAAAAGCTACACATAAGGATAAACCTTCATAGATCTGATTGGATGACAAAAAAGCTGTACAGAAGCCCGGTCGCAGAACACTTCTCCTCCCCTGGCCACACTTTCAGTGATATAATACTTATCGCTATTGCAACAACCACAGCTGGCCGCCCCAAGTGTCCAGGTAATTTAAATATCCGCTGTGCTGTCTACAGCTCGCTCGTTATGTTTACTAACATCAAAATGAAATATAGGATAAAGCGTACGAAATTCCTCTGCTGATATTTGAGTTCCATCTTCAACATCTTGATATTTTTGCATTGCGTCAAGCAGGTACATGTACGGTCGAGAAATATTTTTATTAGCATCATCAGCAAAATTGCACTCGATAGCTCGTTCTGGATATTGCTTTGAATTTAATCTAGCGTATATTCGTCTGACATCAGAGTGATCAAATATTGCATTATTTTGTTGTTGGTTGCCTCGTCGGGCTTGCTGTTGAAATACGACAAAGATATTTCTCGGTAGTTGCTCGCTTGATGTTGTTGTGACCCTCCATGTGTAGTCAGTAGTATTTGGAACCTCTGTCTGATATATCTTATGCTGCTTAAAATAAATTCTGTTTGTATGTTTATCAAGCGTACTATTTAATTCTGACATTTTAGTGATTGATGGTGTTATACGTGGAATCCACAAAGCGAGTTTGTTTATGATAAACTGTACATCAACCCCTCCAGATCTAAACAAGCAATCGTTTTGGTCTGCTCGATCTAAAATAAGAGTATGTTTTACTCCGTGAAATACTTTATCATAATCGCGACAAAAACCAAAAATCATACTTAGCGGAAGCATCATTGTAATTTGACGTGATCCTGCTGCAAGTTTTCTTCGCCTAGTAAAACCTTCGTTATAACGTGGATTTCTTACGTCAAGTGTGTTAAGAAGTAAATTTAACATCGCAGTACCGTTTGCATCTGCAGCTGGTGGTGTTATATTTAGATTATTAAAAGCTGCTATAAGAGAAACTCTTGTGAAGTTTGCATTAGCATCTACAGCATGTGCGACAATATCTAGTGCAGCAGCATTAGTAATGAGAAAATTTCTCACAATTACAGCATTTTCATCAGCATTAGCTCCATGTACTATAACACCTCTCTTTAAAAATCCTGTTGATTCAGCTATATCCCGTCCAGTATCTTTAAACCACATCATATTAGTTGCAGTTGATCTCGAGTAATCGTCGGAAAACGAAATAATATTTAAAATTGTACTTGCAACTTGTAGATGACTCGAAATATCTTCTATAGTTTTATTGGCCAGTTGATATCTAGCACTTTTGAATAAACACTAGCCGTTATTTATAAGAGTTACTTCTGTTCCAACTGCAATTGCAGCAGGTGGATTGGCTACTGTCATAATCTGACCACGAACTTCTAACATAGCCTTATGTGGCAGTAGAAATACATCTTCGTCTCTGGTGTTAAAGGTTCTAATACCAGCTTTATTTGGTTCGTTAGAATTTTCATCAAGGTACTCAACAAACTCGAATTCTGTCACATCGTTGTCGATGTCATAAGTTTCTGTTAACTCGAGATAATTTTTAGCAGACATTTTATTTTATTAGATTATATAAAATTTTATTGCGGCACTGTTACTTTAGATATTAATTTTTGTATGATCTGCTCGCCCTTTGGTGATAATAGTTTTTTTGTTGTTGTTATCATAGCTTTTTGAGTTTCTTTTGTTGGAGCGATTTCTGAGATAGCTTGTTTTATTTCAGATGCAGTCGGTGGATCTCCTTTTATTTTATTAGCTATTTTTTGTCCCACCGCAGTCCCAGCGGCAGATGCAGCCCCAGTTGTAAAAGATTTACCAGCGTCAATAGCAATTGGTGCAACTTTACGCGCTAGTCCTGGAATACCTTCAATAACTTTAGTGAATATATTTCCAAAAAATCCTCCTACTATTTTTCTTCGATAAACTTTTTTTCTTTGTTTCATTATATTTGATGTTGCATAATTTTTACTTTTGCTCACGTAGATGTAAATAATAAGTTACAACTTCATTATTCAATTCCAACTGTTTTCCTGATTGATCTTTCAACTGCATCCTTATGCTTGATATTTGATCTTCCACATTTAAAGGATAATAGATAATATCTCGTGGAGTTATTTGCATGAGAGAACCTGGCGGGACTTCGGGTGAGAAACTGTAAATCGTATGACCTTTGCTACCTTTTGATGTATAAGAGCCAGAAGCAATAGAGCAGTTTACTAATATCATATTTACTTCTGTTATATTTACTGACAGTTCACTGTCATATGTAATAGGCTGATTAAGTGCATTATAATCTAATTTAGTAAATCCTAACAGTTGTCTAATACCTCTTTCTTTTGATCCAAGATTGATTAACATATTTTTCAAAGTCATCCTAACTCGTAATGTGCTATAATTAGCAGCTAATCCAAAATCATCAGCCACACCGCCAGCTTTTGTTATGAGCTCTTTGATCGTCTTGTTTAGATCTTCAATATTATAAGCTCCATGTGGAATTTTTATTTTTTTTTGTTGTAGATATTGAAGTACTTGTAAAAGAAGTAAACCACATTTCATCATTAACATCAGTTTTCACGTTAGGTATAGCATTCCAGCAAGTACAAGAAATTAATCCAATTTCATATTGTTTTGCAGGATCTAGTTCTATAGGCGGAATATAATTTACTGAAAAATTTGCGCTATCTTCTGTAGACTCGCTAGAGTTTAGTAATAATGTTGTTTGCATTCCTTTTATATTATATCATTTTATAAAATTAAGTCGCCGCGATTAAGTCGCGGTGTAAAGTTTCATATTCGTCAGATGTTATTAATTCACTCAATCTTAGATGATCAAGTATGTCAATAATTTCATTATCAATTTCAACACTATCATTCCCAGCTTCCTTTGATGATATTAATAACATTAATCTACCTATCATTTCAGTAGTTGAGGTAAATACCTTTACACCAGTTCCTGTTTTTCTTTTCTATAGTTTTCTACACGAGATTTATCGAGTTTATCAAATTTTCTTTTAAAACTCCACCCTTTACCAAAAGGTTTTTCTCTACTATTTTCTGCTGTTTTTTTAAACGTGAGAGCAATGACACCGTTTCTCATTCTTTCATAAAGTGGAATCATATTATCAATCTCTGTAACCGTGTTTATTTCATCTTTAGCAGTAACTCCGTCATTAAATATTACATCTAATCTATCGAGTAATTCTTGATATTCTACATCAGTCCACTTGTTTATATTATTAATACCCCTTATATTTTCTTTGTTTAAAAAATCATCATATTCACTACCTTTTATCTCATCATTTGCTCTTTTTGTAAAATGAAGTCTTTGGTCTCCAACTTCCATAAACTTTACAGTAAGATCACCGACTCTTTGTTGCTCCTCTTTGATATCTTTTATTTCTCCTGATAAACTTGTTATAATATTTGTTATTCCTTGCGTTGTTAACTCTGCTAATCTTCGCTCAAGTTCCAGCGGATTGTTTATCAATCAATCTGTTTCAGCTTGTCTAGCCGCAGGATCAGCTATATTTGCTGTAAGTGCCTCAATTAGTTTTCTTTTTTCTTCATCAGATCTTGTAACAAGTTTTGCAGCAGCTGCTTCTTGTTGTTCTCTAACAATTCCAACCAAACCTTTTTCCTGTAGTTGTTTAAGTTCTTCTTCTGACAGTGGTTTAGTTTCAGGTTGTTTACCTAATAATGCTTCAGTAACCGGCTTGAAAATTGTAGCTGTTGTTTCTGTAGCAGTTACTTGCCCACGTCGTGCTTCTTGTACTTTTTGCTTAAGTGATGCCTGAGATTGAGCAAGTTTTTTTTAGGTCTTCTATGTGTTGTCTGTATCTTGCTCGTTTGTCCATTATTATAATTATAAATTTTATAAAATTGAAACGCTTTACTGTAAGTAACTGTTAATGCAACAGCGAAACATTTTAGTTGGATCATTTGTAAGTTTATCAAACAAGAAAAAGTTAAATTTATCTTTTGTAGCATTACGGTAAAGTTCAATAAACTTATCTTTTGTCACGCCACCGCATTGCTCGCTTGCAATATTTCTAACGTCAACATTATCCAGTCCTGGAAATAAAATAAAACAACCCGTATTTCGCCTAATAAACCTGTCAACATTATAAAATCCTTGAGCGAGATAAACAGAATTACACTGTTTGTTACGTGACAGTGAGAAATATGATTTTATTTTGTTCATCTCCATGTTATTTAGCGGAATATCGTCAAAAACTACTATCTTATGTTCATCTGCATCAAGTTGATTGATTGGAATAAGATCTTCTGGCTGCCTAATTATAAAAAAATCTTCGCCAGCTTTAAGATCATCACGAAGCTTGTCATTATACTCACTTAATAACTCATACTTATCTTGCTGTGGATTGATTGTGTAAATATAAACTCTATCGTAGTTAAAATTATCAGCAAGAAGTAAGTTCATAAGTATATTTGTTTTCCCCGATCCAGTTCGCCCAACAATAAGATAATGACAATCAGGAAGTTCATTGTTATGTTTGTGCTTCACTAGTCTCTCTGTATCAAAGTTTAGTATCAATGATTTTGCCATTTTGTATAATATTAAACTAGTGTTGATAATTTTATCTAGGATAGTAAATAATGAGCTACTATACAAAGTTTGGAACACTATTAGAAGATTTATCCACAAAAGGTTATCAAGGTGACTTATCCAAATATGCAACTCTTGATCAGCTTAAAAATGAAATCAATAATTTACTAAATATTGCCAGCGTAGATCCAGATGAAGTTGTCATTTTCCAAGACAAAGAAGGACGATTAAAGTCGAGTAATGTAAAACTGTCAGATGTAGTTGTACGAAATCCAAGTGGGAATATTGTTATGAAACAAAACAAGATTACAGATCTTGGAAACCCAACTGAGGATGGGGATGCTGTCACTAAAAATTACGTCAATGATCAGGACGTTTCAATCAATAATGAAATCACAGCACTCACAAAATGAGTATCTTAGTCATGTATATATATTTTTAAGTTTTCGCAGAAACATAAACAGAATTAGAGATGAATTTTTTGGAAATCCATCAATTGTTGACATTTCACTCGCTAATATTAACACAAAACTCAATGATATTAACACAAAACTCAATAATATTATTAGTAAAATTCCTAATATTGCTGAGGAAACGAGTATCATTCCTCACAAACAGATTAAAAAATATTGTGTATACTATTGCATATGGTTATAGTGGATGGAGACCACAAAACAAATCTATCAAACACATTGCAGAAGTTACTGGTTTGTATAGATTGTCAGTGTTTAGCACTGTAAAGTTTAAAATAATTACTAAATCATGGCGTCATTCATATGATGATGACTTATCTGGAATGTTATCTGTAATATTAAACAAAAATTCTGAGGAAGAATTTGTACTTGAACCAACTGATAAAAATTTTATAGGTCCTTATCGGTGGTGTTTGGAATTTGTAGCTGATTTATCATAACTTTGTAAACAAATATTATAATGAAAAAAAGTATAGTTGATTTTAATCATATTTCAAAAGATATTTCAGAACAGGATGTGGACGCACTAAACAATACTACAAATATTATCACAAAAAACATTGGTGCGTTAAAAATGTTATAAATACTACAACAAGATCCTTCGAGTAATATCATATCTACCATTGTTAATGACCAGTTCCGGTATAATTTCAAGTGGGATATCGTTAAATCCATTTTTGTTAATTATATCTGGTATTGGTTTTTCACTTACAGCGGCGTGTAAAAAAGTAGAACCAAGACTTTTGATAAAAAAGCATGGATGTTTAACATCAATTAAAACTTACAAGAAACTACTTGATCAGATCCGGTCTTACCTACGAGGAGTCAAATATAATATGGATGATTTATTACGTGAATTTCGTATTATTGATAATATGTTAACAGATATTCTACCAATGAGGGTTAGCAAGTAAAATATAAAAAAATATGAGTAACGTAAAATTTTATCTAAACTTAAGATATAATATAACTAAAATAATATCATTTTCATTCTAATACTAGTTTAATTTCCGCCTTGTTAACTGAAACGTTCTAATGCACAGTTTAATTTTCGTCCTGTTATCTGATAAAAAATTTGTGGTAAAATCTATTTGCCGTCTTTAGAATAATCATATTCCACACATACGCTGTTCTAACAAATTCGTCACTTCTGTTGACAGAGCTTATGGCATTCCAACACCTGTTGTTTTGTCTGGTTACAAAATATCTGTCTACATAGTAGTAGTAAAGGGGAATGAGGGGTTTGGCGGGGGTGGGGGAGGAGGTGTGGGAAGGGGGTGGTGGGCCAAAACCCTCATTTCCCTCTACTACTGTAGGTGTAAATTTTGTTTTTATTTAAGAAAGTCCTCAGCTACTCGCGTTGAAAATTAGATGGTTGTTGTGATAGTGATTAACAGGGTAGGAGCAATTTATTTTTTTGATGTTCGGACTATATTTATCCACAAATATTATTACATTCTCTATATTTTCTTCATTTCTTTATTTTGTGTATGGATAATGATGCGGCTGGCATTGTCTACTTAGCTTTTGGAACCTAACATTGTGTCATAACTATTCATCAGTTACATACAGTAAGGGGTCTTCTATTTACGTTTGTTATATATTTCATTTCTAATCCCTTCCGAGACAAAATAGGAGAGGGACCTATCTTCATAAACATATCTCGATGCTAGTAACCACATCGACAGCAGATCTTATAAGTTTGGTAAGTTTTTCCTGAGCGGGTGTTACGGAGTTGTGGGTACGATTAAATATAGTTTCACAATATATCCCCTCCCTAAACTCTCTAAAGAGTATGGGTACAATTTCAGCAACAGATGAACAGCATTAATTTGTTAGTCACGATTCTGCTGGTAATGCTTTCACTGCATGCATTATTTGTATAGCTTCTGATTACTATATATCTTAGAAGAATTAGTTGCAGAGTGCTAGTAGTTTTGGTAGAATTTATAGTATTAGTAGTAGCATTGGTAGTAGTATCTGCAGTAGATCTAATAATAATATTGGAAGTAGCGTTGGTAGTAGCATTAGTTGTAGTAGTACCTTTGATATTATTATTAGTTGTATTGACGACAGTCTTAATAGTTGCATTGGCATCAGTAGTAGTAGTACTGGTAGTAGTATTAGACGTAGTAATGTTGGTAGTAGTTTGGTTACTAGTATTAGCACTAGTATTGGTAATATTATTGGTAGCAGATTTAGTAGTAGCTTTTGCAGTAGTCTTAGTAGTAGCATTGGTAGTAGTCTTAGAAATAGCATTGGTAGTAGTCTTGGTAGTAGCATTGGTAACAGTCTTAGCAAGTAGCATTGGTAGTTGTCTTAGTAAGTAACATTGGTATCAGTCTTAGTAGTAGCATTGTTAGTAGTCTTAGTAGTAGCATTGGCAACAGTATTAGTAGTAGCATTGGTAGTAGTCTTAGTAGTAGCATTGGTAGTAGTCTTAGTAGTATTGGTAGTAGTCTTGGTAGTAGCATTGGTAACTGTATTAGTAGTAGCATTGGTAGTAGTCTTAGTAGTAGCATTGGTAGTAGCCTTAGTAGTAGAATTGGCAGTAGTCTTAGTAGTAGCATTGGTAGTAGTCTTAGTAGTATTTGTTTTAGTCTTAGTAGTAGTATTGGTAGTAGTCTTAGTAGTAGCATTGGTAGTAGTCTTAGTAGTAGCATTAGTAGTAGTCTTAGTAGTAGCATTAGTATAGTCTTAGTAGTAGTATTGGTAGTAGTCTTAATAGTAGCATTGGTAGTAGTCTTAGTAGTAGCATTGATAGTAGTCTTAGAAATAGCATTGGTAGTAGTCTTGGTAGTAGCATTGGTAACAGTATTAGTAGTAGCATTGGTAACAGTATTAGTAATAGCATTAGTAGTAGTCTTAGTAGTAGCATTGGTAGTAGTCTTAGTAGTAGCATTGGTAGTAGTCTTAGTAGTAGCATTGGTAGTAGTCTTAGTAGTAGTATTGGTAGTAGTCTTAGTAGTAGTATTGGTAGTAGTATTAGTAGTAGCGTTGGTAGTAGTCTTAGAAGTAGCATTGGTAGCAGTCTTGGTAGTAGCATTGGTAGTAATCTTAGTAGTAGTATTAGTAGTAGTCTTAGTAGTAGCATTGGTAACAGTATTAGTAGTAGCATTGGTAGTAGACTTAGTAGTAGCATTGGTAGTAGTCTTAGTAGTAGTATTGGTAGTAGTCTTAGCAGTAGCATTGGTGGTAGTCTTAGTAGTAGTATTTGTAGTAGTCTTAGTAGTAGTATTGGTTGTATTCTTAGTAGTAGTATTGGTAGTAGTATTAGTAGCATCATTGTTAGCCGTATTAGTATTAGTATCGCTAAAAGTATTAGTATAAGAATCGGTAAAAGTATTAGTAGTATCATTGGTAATAGTATTAGTAGTGGTATTGGTAGTAGTTGTTGTTGTGTAGCTTAGCGCCATGTTTGCAGCACACGATACATTGCGGTCAGTATTAATGGTGGAGTAAAAAACATGGGAAATCACCGGAAAGAACCACCGACCCACGAGAAGCTACTGGCAAGCTTTCTCACATATCTACATTAGCCGAATCCTAGACTGGAACCCATGCAGACAGAGGTGAGATGGCAGTTTACCGTAACGGACAGTGCTTTAGACTACTCGGCCAGTCGGGGCCACAGTATTGGTAGTATTATTGATAAGAGTGTTGGCGATATTATTGGTAGTAGCGATGTGATGTGATTATGATTTTTAACGTAGTTTTAACATTTTTTCAGTCATATCGCCACGATGTCTGCAGTGTGGCAGTTTATAGTGATGTCTAGCACTGGGACATTATGCCGCAGACATGTAGCATGATGTTCGACCCAGTCACATTATCCTGACACCAGGCCGACCAGTCCTAACACTAACATCTATATGCTGAGCGTCAAGCGAGACAGCTGTTATTACCATTTTTGTAAGTCTTTGGTATGACTCGACCGGGGATCGACCCGCGACCTCCCGCATCTGAGGCGGACGCTTTACCACTAGGCCAACGGAGCGGTTTTATTGCTAGTAGTATTAATAGTTGTATTGGTAGCATTATTAGCAGTAGTATTGGTAGTATTATTGGCAATATTATTATTAGCAGCATTGGTAATAGTATTAGTAGTAGCATTGGTATTAATATTAGTAGTAGCATTGGTAATAGTATTAGTAGTAACTTTGGTAGTAGTAATAGTAGTAGTATTGGTAGCAGTATTAATAGTAGCATTGGTAATATTATTATTATTATCATTGTAGTGGTATTAGTAGTAGCTTTGGTAGCCATATTAGTAGTAGCATTGATATTAGTTTTAGTAGCAGCGTTGGAAGTAGTATTAGTATTAGCTTTGGTAGTTGTTTTAGTAGTAGCATTGGTAATAGTACTAGTAGTAGCATTGGTATTAATATTAGTAGTACCATTGGTAGTAGTATTAGTAGTAGCATTGGTAGCCTTATTAGTAGTAGCATTGGTAATAATATTAGTAGTAGCATTGTAGTGGTATTAGCAGTAGCTTTGGTAGCCGTATTTGTAGTAGCGTTGTTACTAGTATTGGTAGTAGCATTGGTATAAGTATTAGTAGTAGAATTGATAGCCGTTTTAGTAGCAGCATTGGTAATAGTATTAGTGCTAACATTGGTAACAAAATTAGTAACAGTATTGGTAGTAATATTGGTAGTAGTATTATACGCAGTATTGGTAGCAGTATTGGTAGCCGTATAAATTGTAGCATTGGTAATATTATTAGTAGTAGCATTGGTAGTATTGTTATTAATAGTATTGGTAATACTGTTAATAGTAGTATTAGTAATAATATTAGTAGTAGCATTTGTATTGTTGGTAGTAGTATCAATGGTAATAATATTAGTAGTAGTATTGGTAGTAATGTTAGTAGTAGTTTTGGTAGTAGTGTTAGCACTGGCAATGGTAATATTATTGGTTGCCGTATTAGTAGTAGCATTGGTTATATTATTAGTAGTATTATTGGTAGTATTATGATTAGTTGCATTGGTTTTAGTGTTATTAGTAGTATTTGTAAAAGTATTAGTAGTATTATTTGTAGTATATTTTGATAATAGTGTTAGTAGTAGTATTAGTAGTAGTATTGGTAGAATTGTTAATAATAGTGCTGGTAGTATTATTGGTAGTATTAATATTATTAGTTGTATTGGTAGCAGTAAGAGATCTAGTATTGCTAGTATTATTGGTAACAGTATTAATAGTAATATTGGTAGTATTATTGATAATAGTGTTGGTAGTATAATTAGTAGTAGTATTGGTAGTATTATTTATAATAGTGTTGGTAGTATTATTGTTAGAAGTATTATTAGCTTTTTTGGTAGAAGTATTAGCACTAGTATTGGTAGTATTATTGGTAATATTAATAGTAGTAGTATTGGTATTAGTATTAGTAGTAGCATCGGTAGTAGTATAAGTAGTAGCATTGATAATATTATTAGCAGTAGTATTGGTAGTAGTATTAGTAGTAGTATTGGTAGTATTATTGGTAGTAGTGTACGTAGTAGTTGTGTTAGTAATATCAGTTGTGGTAACTGTAGTAGTGTTGTTAATAGTTTTAATAGTAGTATTAGTAACAGTATTGGTAGTAGTATTTATAACACGAAAATAATCATATGCAAGTAGATATCATTTTATGTAGTTATCAAGAGCGGCAATAACAGTACAATTTGAGGTGGTAGTGTTGGCCACAGCAACCTATGTCAGTATTGGCAGTTATGTTAGCAAGTGTAGAATTTATAACAAACATTGATTCTGACAGCAGCAACAGCAATCTAAAAATTACCGCAACTATAGTAGTAGTAATAGTTGTAGTAGTTAGTAGCGGAAGTAATAGTAATAGTAGCAGAAATAATAGTTCGATTAACGGAGGTAGTAGTTCTAGTAATGGAGGTAGTAGTTCTAGTAACGGAGGTAGTAGTTCTAGTAACGGAAGTTGTAGTTCTAGTAACGGAAGTAGCAGT
>JAEAOA010001490.1:150000-185000 GCA_016746295.1 Potamilus streckersoni | reverse complement strand
AAGTAAAAGCAAGAGTATTGCCTGTTTGATAGAGGGAGCGGTGTATCTATAACAATGATATAGAATCCACCATATATACAAGCGTGGTTTAAATGTTAACTTACAGAAAAAATAAACTCACCTCTGTTCACAGTAAAATCTGGACATAAATGAGTCACCTAACTCTCAGACCTTTATCCATCCATGCATATGTGTGTGTATATATATATATATATATATATATATATATATATATATATATATATATATATATATATATATATATATATATATATATATATATATATATATATATGATACGTTTGTGACTTACTGCTTTGCTGGTTCAATTTTACTTGTTGGACAAGTTCACCTATTGTTGCAGTAAGCCTTTCCAAATTTTGTTTGAGTTCATCACTTTCACAGTTCTATTTGCAATCTCCAAAACCTTTAACATCATTCTCTTGAACAGACCCAACTGTCCTGTTTCTTTGTCTATCAGCTATTCTGTGCGCTTCAAGTTTTACAGCCAATGTTTCATCTTCGGACATGGTCTTTGCACCATGTTCCCTAAGTCTCAATCTTTTTTCAGAGTCATTGATAGCTTCAGTGAACTGTTCTATCGCTAAAATTTCTATCACATCATTGCTTGCAGAAGGATAGGCTGACCTGGTAAGTTTTCTGATATTGTGAGCAAGTTCAGGAAGTGTCTCCCCTTTTTCTCGGTATCGAGATTTCAGTTTTGAGCGAAAGATCTCTGCTCTGTGTATAGAACCAAATCTATTGATGAGAGCTCTAACTAGAGTATCATAATTTGTTCTCTGTTCGTTTTCCAATTCGCTGAGCAATGAACGAGCTACCCCAGACAAACTGCTAACTAGGTACAATGCTTTTTCATGATTATTCCAACCATTGATTTCTGCCACAATGTTAAATTGAGTGAGATATTCATCAATGTCTATATTTCCATCAAATAGCTGAGGTTTTATTTTAGGGGTTGTGTTTGTTACACCATTCTGGGATAATTTATACAATGAATGCACATTATGGTTTACCATTTTGCTTTCTGATTCTTTTGCAACTCTGTTTTCTTTTGTGTTATCTTTAATAGATGCATTACTTTTTACTTGTTCAATCCTTGCTTGCATTTCATGCAGTTTGTGAGAAACATTTTCAAATTGTGTACTCATTGTCTCACTCAGAGAGAAAATTGTATTTTTCACCTCATTTGCAAACTGACTCAAATTTCTATCCAACTTTTCCTCGAAGGAACTATTCATTTCCCAATGTTCATTCCTATTGTCATTTTCATTATCAATTTCACTAGCTGGAGATATACCTTCAAAAACATTCTCCAGGGAATTGCTTTTGTGACTTTCATCCATTGTGCTTTCACCACCAATATCAGTTTAATGAATAAATATACAAACTTCTGTAATTTAATTTTATTTCATTATTATTAAAAGTTTGATTTTTTAATCTTATTTTTCAGAAATCCCACTTCTGACACCAATTGTTACGACTTATTATTATTAAGACTCCTCTGTTTACTATTCTGTGAAGAGTTCTTTCAGTCATAACATTTTCTGGGTTCGTCTGATACTGGCTTGAGGTAAAATGAATGTAGATGTTTACTTGTGGTGTTGGTATTGAATATTACTGGATAATAAAAGACTTGAAGGACAGGGAAGAATAAGAAAAGAATGAAGAAATGTGTTATATATATATATATATATATATATATATATATATATATATATATATATATATATATATATATATATATATATATAAAGAATACAAATCATATGGCGAATAACAACCCTCTCAAGCGTACTGGATCCACCAAGGGATCACGTCTGTCAGGGATTAATTAAAATAGATGCAATAAACTGACGACGAACAGTACGAAACTAGTAACTAACTAGCCTAAGCGCTTTCGACTCTTAATGAGTCTTTTTCAAAGGCAAATACAAAACATAGTTACGACAAACAAATAAACACAAAAACGTTGCGTTTGTAAACCTCTACATTTCTATCTTCACATGTGTTAAAACTATAAATACAACCAGCTTGTATAGACTAGTTGCGGAAACTGAAAACGTTGTATAATTCCCTAAAAGTCTACAAGCCAAAGCGACATCTATTTTTATTTTGTGTACATATGTAACGCAGATTATATCCCGGATATTTGGTTCTATACCGGTTATTCTTATAGTAAAAATTGAAGGATAAGAAGATCTTCTTATCCTTCAATTTTTACTATAAGAATAACCGGTATAGAACCAAATATCCGGGATATAATCTGCGTTACATATGTACACAAAATAAAAATAGATGTCGCTTTGGCTTGTAGACTTTTAGGGAATTATACAACGTTTTCAGTTTCCGCAACTAGTCTATACAAGCTGGTTGTATTTATAGTTTTAACACATGTGAAGATAGAAATGTAGAGGTTTACAAACGCAACGTTTTTGTGTTTATTTGTTTGTCGTAACTATGTTTTGTATTTGCCTTTGAAAAAGACTCATTAAGAGTCGAAAGCGCTTAGGCTAGTTAGTTACTAGTTTCGTACTGTTCGTCGTCAGTTTATTGCATCTATATATATATATATATATATATATATATATATATATATATATATATATATATATATATATATATATATATGAACTGAATAAATACAAAATAAATTATGTTTCACTTTTTATTGTGTTCTCTTATTTTCTTTTTGTAATAGTCATAGATTAGAATTATATTGACATACAGAATAACAATTTCACTTCATGTCCATACATTTACTATACATCATAAGGAAATAAGATTGTTTGCTTATTACACAACTGTTCAGGAAACAATTTTATCATAAATGTATCATACAGTGATTTTAATAAAAATTGAGATCATTGATTATTTTATTTATGTTTACAACAAAAATATAATCTTATTGGTAGAGGCTTGTAATAATCTATTTCTATTAACTCCCTATACAATAAAACTTTTAAATATAAATCTGAGCAAATCCGATTTTTGGATAATTACGAAATTCGGATCACTCAAAATCTGAAGCAGTCCGAAATTTGCGTCCTTCAAAATCTGGGCAAACCCGAATTTTGGATAGTTCCGAAATTCGGATCATTCAAAATCTGGAGCAGTCCGAAATTTGTGACCTTCAAAATCTGAGCAAACCCGAACTTTGGATAGTTCCAAAATTCGGATCACTCAAATCTGGAGCATTCCGAAATTTGTAAGATTCAAAATCTGGGCACATCCGAATTTTTGATAATTTAATAACATATCATTTTAGAGATAACCTTTACCTGAATTTTGCGTATTTTAATCACATAACTTCTTAGAGATAACTTTTACCTGAATTAAATTCGCTATGACAGAAGGTTTTGTTTTGTTTTTTTTTCTTTTTTGTTGTTTCTTTTAAATAATGGTCAGGAAGGAGACAAACGATCCAGACTTCAATGCTGTCTCTCTGTCGTCTGCAAAGACGCGCAGTATTTATACTCTCTTAACCCTTGGAGAACCTCGGATGTTTACAGCAACATCAACAGCCGGAACACTCGAGGTTCCCCGATTGGGTTTAGAAATGGGAGCGCTAACACCTGGAATCAGTACACAATTAATAAAATCCGGTTCAGTACCCACGAATGTAGTCCCAGTCTATTTTTAGATCACCTTTTCCTGTCTAAGTTTGGTGGTGATACTTGAGTCAGATTTTGGCATTCTTGATAAGGATTTAAAGGCAATTGTTTATTCTTTAAAATGTGAGCTTATGGTGTGGTTGTCTCTGTGTATTTCGACGACAGTGTACATTGAGTAATAAGGTCATGGTGATGATCCAGAAGTGAAATCTGTGTTCCGTTGCCTGGTGTTTTGTTTACAATTCAGCCTCTCAAAAAATGGAGGTCAACCCTTGACAAGAACTAAACCGTAAAGTCATCTTTGAAGGTATTTTAGATTAACATATGATTTGTATTGATTGTCACACAGTGGAAAGTTCAGCACTGAGAAACAAATGTAGAGACAATATAGTCAAATTAATTGTGTTCTATGGCCACCTCGCGCTTAACAACATAGAATGCTGGGAACAATGGCTCCCTTACAAAACTGACGGAGTACGTTCCGTAAGGCAATATTTAATTAAAATACATAGTAAACAAGTAAGGCAACATAAAATATCGTCATCTAGTAATACATAAGTTTCTAACAGTTACTCGAAACATATATATATATATATATATATATATATATATATATATATATATATATATATATATATATATATGTATATGTATATGTATATGTATATATGTATATATATCTTTATGTATGTATATGTATATATATATATATATATATATATATATATATATATATATATATATATATATCTATATGTATATATATATATATATATATATATATCTATATATATATATATATATATATATATATATATATATATATATATATATATATATATATGTATGTATATGTATGTATATATGTATATGTATATGTTTATATATATATATATATATATATATGGGATGCCAATACGGCTTAAAAAATTGTTTACGTCTTCTGTACAGCCTTTTTTCTTTCCAAGTCAAATACTGCAAGTATCCCGTCACACAATGCATTGCAGAAAAAGTGGGAATTTTGCATCGATGAATCATATTTCACATGTAAATCGCAACAATGTAATATTTAGTTCTGAATGCTACATTTTATGGTAAACATGTACTCTGGAACTACTGTGTACCCTATCAAAAATATGGCATCCCATCCCAAAGATTATTCTGATTTTGTCGTTATAAAATATTCTAACAGGCATTCATATAATTATATTTTTTTATAAAGGATATGCATCATATCAACGTTCTAAGAATATTTAATTACATTTTAATACCAATAATTACTCTCTACTCAATTTGTCTTTCATGTCAATTTATATTGTGCATGGAGACATGAATACACTCATTAAAGAAAGTTATTGGATTCATACGTTAGTTTGTATCTTAATGGCTTTAATAATAAGGCACTATATAAAATTGCATAAAATGGTAATTAAAATTAATATGTTGTATATCCTTTATCAAAATATAATTTATATGTATGTTTGTCTCTATTTTAATAGTTTTGATGTATGTAAGCAAGTGTGAAGTAAAGGCCTCTTTAATAATGTTGCCGACATTAAAATTATTACATCAAAATTAACAACATGAATAATAGTCATTGGAAGCCAATCTTGTTGGTTTCCACTTATTCAATCCAAGACAATCATAAAACTACGAAAATTACTTATACTGCTGTATGTTAGGATGCATTTATATTTGTTTATTCAGCCATCTAAATTTTGGCCTTTTGGGATAACTAGTTGAATTCCGGAACTTAGAGCGTTAAAGGAGTGCCGCTAGGATTTAACTTACTGATAGCATTGACATTCTTAAGATGAAATTATCGGAACTAGAAACACTTGCACAACAGCCATTTTCCTACTTTTCGGTCGTACTTGTCGTCTTATCTTCAGTCCGTATCCTTTTTGTCTTCTCTCAGCTTATTGTAAATACTATATTCCAAGAATGATAGCTACTAGTATCGATTTGTTTAAGTCTGTAAGAGAACTTATCAGGGTTTCCGAACCAGAGACCTCCTGTATTAGGTGCTGTCCAATTTTAATAGTAAAATTTAGCCTTAATCACAAATGTTTGCTTAGCTCGTATAATTACATATAAGATTGTTCAAGTTCGAATATAATTATTAGTTTCCATTCCATCTCGAAGGAAAATAAAAAGTTCAATAAAAACAAAAAGATCGAATTTCCATTTCTCTTATTGTTAGTATAATTTCAGTTACCTAAACCTCAAATAATTAACGTTTGTGCCTTATTACTGGAACTTCTATTTATAACACTGCAATTGCTTCATTTCTTTACCAAATTAAAATTAGTCAATGAAAATCTTAAAATGCAAACTAACATGTTAGGACTAATCAACTTTTGATTGTGAATTTATGGTGTAGATATATTACATTGAATATGTAAAGGAGACGCGCAAAACAAAACGCAATTAAGTTATAAATTAATAAGATTTTGTATGGCTAAAATTATTGACGTAGTTGGAAAGTTACGATAAAAGTGACAAACTTTGAAAACGAAATTTTGGATGCAGATCTGAAGAATTTGCATATTTTAGTGACTAATTAAGAAAGTTTTCATTGTTCCTAAACCTTTAATAGAGAACCGTTATTTTCAAAATACAAAAGAATTTGTTTTATTGGTTTGGAGAGTTTTTTTTTTGTTTCTTTATTTAAATAATCCCAGCTTTTAACTGCAGGAAAATAGAACACAATGTTATTTATAAGGTTACAGATTTCAGTTTTAAAGACGCATAAATAGTTATGCACTGATTAGATTGCAGTGTCCTTCATATACAGTTCATAAAAGATTAAACAGTGACAAAGCTATTTGACCTGTCTTTTTTTTATTTGGCCTGTTATTACTGCATAGATTAAATAAGTATTAAGTTGGTGCACCAATATTAAGGATGTCAAAACGAAGTTATTCATTTTTAACGAAGACTTGTAATAAAACATTATTTTTTGAATAACAGTGGATGATCTTAACACGAGTGCTTATTTAACTGAAATATTCAAAGTGATTTTAATGATTAAAAATTCGCAAAATATTAGAAATATTTCGTAACTTTCATTTGATATTATTTGCAATGCACGGTGATATTATTTATATCACGTGACAAAACATTGATGTTACTCAGTGAGAAGTGCATAGATAGTTTAAAAACCTAGATGTAGCATTCTGAATCCTTGGTTAGTGTACATTCTCCTTCTATGTTGTCATGGCATCCTTTTTTATGCCTTGTGTTATTAAACGTACGGAGGATAATATATACAATTCTTATGTGAATGAAAATATTAGCTTTCATACGTAAAATAATTAGTTAATCAATGCAGGGTCTATTATATGACGCTCGATGGCAGGAAACAATACTTACACGTTAATTACTTTTTTAATTATTTAATATCACAATTTTAGGATCATCATAAATTCCTCGTCAATGCATGCCACTACATTTAAAATAGTCTTAACTATTATCAGAAAATGCTTTTGTTTTGTTTGATATTTATGGGCAAGATAACTCCGCTAAATCGACACAAACATTGCTTTCTTGTCTACATGCATTGTTCAATCTGGCAATTTTAAGGTTCTACCTGTTTGGAGGTGTGTCCCCAGTAAAGAAAGATATATGGCGAAATGTTTTAAATAAAATTATCTAGGATTATTATCGGTCTCTGCCTGGTATACAAATTTGTAAATAAATTTATGAAACACTTAAGTCTTTTCTATTTATTATTACTGTAAAGGAATAAATTACCAACTCTGTCTGTGTCACAAGTAAACCATTCAATAATTCTACCTCTGAACATTGTATAAAATCGTAGTTCATTTGAAGTTCCTGTGTTTAGTATTTATTTGAGTTGTTACGACTCAATTAATATCTTAAACTAAGTAACAGAAAATAACGAAACTAAGTTTAGTAAAATCAACAAAAAAATTTATTTATCTAAGCTAAAGTTAAATTATCTCACCCTCTTTTGCAACAAATAACATTCTTTTAAAAGACAGAGCCTTGTCATTAGATCTTATTTTGACACTAAAATATTTGTATAAGTTACGTGTTGTTGCTGAGAGGTGAGAGTTGAGGGGCTGAGACACGATATACGCTGATATTCTATTTCACTTCTTTAAAACCGAGTGTTTATATTGTCTCATCACCGATGAGATAAAGCCGCTCCTAAAATGAGATTATTACCTAACCCATGAAATGCATGGAGATAGACAGAAGCAGACTGATGGCGAACGTCTCATAAAATAAGACCGATTGCCCAAAGTTGGTTGTAACAAATGGTTTTTGAAAGAAAATCTTTATTAATAAATATTATTTTAACAAAAATGTCAAATTCACACAAACAAAAGTTTTGTTTAAAATAAAAGAATCAGATAGCAGGTGCATCGGGACTATTATGACGGACAATTGACATAATGTAGCAAGTTCACTTCATTAACACTGAAAAGAAAATACAAATGTTTTAATGATATTAAACCAGCGGTTTTACTGAAAATAATTTTCAAAGTTAACTAGATGCTATTGTCAGACAACATTGTATCATAACTTTTATACTGACAAAAATGAAATAATCATATATTGTCGATGTATCGGCACTGGAGCAATATGAATAATGAAGTAAGAAAATTTTTAGTGATATTAACGTTCCTGTGGCCTAGTGTTTAGAGCATCCGCTTTGGATTCTAATGGTTCTGTTGAGAATCCCGACCTTTGCATACCAAAGACACAATAATAGTTCTACCATCTGCCTTGCTCGGCGCTAAGTATTCAGAGGTTAATGTTAAGACTGGTCAGCATGGTTTCAGGATAATGTTACTGGATAGGACATCATGCTGCGTCATGATGCCTCAGTGCTAGACATTAGTATAAATTTTACACTGTAGTCATGGAAGCGATATTACTGAAACCTTTTTAAGTTACGTACAAATCGAAAACACACCCACAAACTCACACAAACAAACACACAAAGTGTTATTAAAATTTTACTGTAAAAGAACTAACCTCAAAATATTCGTATCATTTATTAGACACTTGCTAAATGACCGAGTTTGCACTTATATATAACAAATATGAGATAAGTTTGGGTGCTTGAAGGTATAATATTGGAGAGGATTGACTTGTCGTTTTAACGATTCATTATAATATTGAAAAGGGTAGATAGAAGCTCGTATAGTATAATGACGTGCACAAATTGTGCAAACATGATATAAACGGGGTAATATTTGTTATAACACATCCTGTATGCAAAACATTGCTTGTATTTCGAGTCGAAAAAGAGTCTTTCCACCATTAACAGTAGTGGTAGTTGGTTTTTGGAGTTGTTACTCCAGATGCTTCATATATGATAAAATATTGTTTTATAAACATATAACGATGTAATATATAAAATATAAGATTAAGAAAATGTAAGCAAAATAGCTCTTTGTATATGTACAATGTACAGACTTCACTGTGTAGTCTGAAATCGTCTGTCACAACCGATATTTTTTAATTATTTGGATAGTATGTATCTATTTCAAAGGGTTGTTATTCGGCATATGATTTGTATTCTTTGTATATATATATATATATATATATATATATATATATATATATATATATATATATATATATATATATATATATATATATATATATATATTAACACAATATTGTCTTTTCATTCAAAAAGTCTCAAAGTTTTTGTATGTGGTCAAATCATTCGGATTTTGTATTAGTGTGATGAAAAATAATTCATAAATCTCGTCCAGCAAAATACAGCATTGACCGTGATCTTGTATACTTTACCGGCGTCGGGGTTGGTACAGCTAATTTTGCAAAAAATGTTAAGTGAACATTCGAGTTTCAGAGAACATAATTCTCTATTCCATAATTGTTCAGGAAACTGTTTGATAATACTAGTAAAAATAATCATATATATTTTGAAGTGAAACTATTACAATGGTAAGATAATTTGTAATATGTACTCTTCGGAGATTCATATCCAGGTCATTGCAGAAACACACACACACACACACACACACACACACACACACACACACGAACACACACATTTATGACGATTATTTAGCATGATAAAATAGAAAATAAATATGCTTACGTTTTGAGACGCATTGGCCGTCAATACACCACTGTAAAATACGTAGACTCACAAATATCAAATATCCTAATATGGAAATACATACGCACATATAAACTTGATCAGAATAAGGAATACTAATACTTGCATAACCTCTACGATTTAATGAAAATCGGTATGATAGCATAAAATCCAAGCTATAGTGTTTAATTTTTGAATCTTGTCTCTAAATGCCATTAACGTAACACGTGCTGTAAATAAGCTGTCATGACTGAAATATTTAAGAGATGATACTAAGGGTATCTAACACCTAGTGTCTTATAGCTAATGTGTACAATATCTTATACTCTGATATCTATGTTTATATTAAATTAGTTCCTGTTGCATTCATAGTGTTTGCTTTGTTTTATCTACGTGATACATTACTGCATTAAATACATTTATATTTCATATAGGAATCAGTTTTGTGCAGTTATGAGTGTTAAGAAATGTGCGTGTAGGTTTGAACTGATTTGAGAATAATGTAATTGCTTTACGTAAATGAAATGTAGAAATATATGTAGTATTTATATGTTGAATCAAATACCTTATTTCCTGTTCCACATTGGGTGCCATCGGCAGCAATATGACGGCGGCAGTGTCCATTTTTGGGGTTGTAACACTTCAAGGATACACATATTTTATCCGGCGTTGGAATCTGGGATTGAAGCAAATATAAGTATATAATAATTATGGCTGAGTTGGTTAAGGGTATGATCTCTATCTGTATCTGTCTGTATGTTTGTCTGTCTGTCTCTCTGGTATGTTACCGCTGGCTTATTTTCGTAACCTCGACACGCACATTCTCAAAATGTTCGTGTTGTTCGATGTTTTAGATGGGTAAAAGAATAGGTGTTTTTGATAAGAATACGTTTAGTTGAGTGGAGGTGTTTGCAATAGGCAAAGGAAAAAAATTAGTCCCTACATGCTGATTGGCTGATATTTTCAATTCCCAGCATAGGTTTCCCCTTGGGGATATTGATTGCGTCAACGACAACAATTACGCAATCAAAATCCAATCATTTTGGATACTTTAATGAGGCTGTTTACTAAATGTTAAAGATATGTGATCACTTCTCGTAATGCTCAATTTAACCCGCGAATCAAGCCATGCATATCTAGTTTCATTGTACTGCATAATATATGTACTTGTCTCATAACTGCATTTTTGAATTGCGTGCAAAGTAGTTTAACATGTGAATACTACAGTTTATATATTGTTTACTTTCCTCTCAAGAACCTCGATAAGATTGCAGAGGAAAGATTGGTCAAACTCGAAGCAGCTCGCTTAATGTAAAAGGGAATCATGATGTGAAAGAAAGACTTAGAGCCGGACACACAAAATGTTCAATAATATGACTGTATTTAGCATGTGGAAAATTTTAATTTAAGATAACGGATAATTCTGCTTACACTGCATCTATACGAATCTTGTCCTAAGGCAATCTTGCATTGTTCTTCTGGACTGTATATTTGACCTGGGTAATTTTTATTGTAGTTATCGTATTCCTCTTGGTTATAAAACGTGGCTTCGTCTTTAACACAGGATCTGAAAGATGGTTTAATTAAAATGTGCGTGTATATATATATATATATATATATATATATATATATATATATATATATATATATATATATATATATATATATATATATATATATATATGTTGACCAATATTACATTTGGCCATAATAACGTGTCTCCCCGTGACATGTGTGCGTTCTCTTTATCTGCAAAGGAAATATGTTATTGCTCTAATGATTTTTTCGTTTATTAATGAATGTCAATACATTATTCATTTGTTAGGGTAGCAGACAATATAAATGTCGGTTGTGGCGAGTAGAAAACCATGTAAACTCTACGGTGCGGCAGGTAGGGTGTGGCAATATAAGACCTTGTGAAATCTAGTGTGTGTCCAGTAGTAGACCGTTTAACTCTAGTAGTGTGTGATGAGTAGAACACCATGTAACTCTAGGGTCTGGCGGAGTAATGGGTATTGGCAGAAGAACTGATGACGCTTTGGGGCTATGGATTTATCTATCAAACACTAGTGCAGTCTCCAACCCTTTAGTATACCAGATGTCATATGAAAAAATATAATTTTTGGATGATTGCGCTTGTCTTTCCCAACGAGTTTTGTTGTTTCTGCAGAAAACGCTGATTTTGATCTTCTCCTGTCAGAAATGATTCACCGAAGAATCTTGTTTACATCCCTAGTCTGTCTTCCTGCTTTTATAATTGGTCAATATAAAGAATATTGTAATTTACAGACATACATATTCCTAAACGTTAAATGATAACTATCGAATATTTTCCCAGAGGCTGCAGGAGGGAACGCATCTTACATTTATATACCATATCAATGAACTCCATGGGAACAATATGGAAACATATACGCTATATGATGGATATTACTGGACGTTTATGAATTTAATTTGATTTTCATTTGATAAACTTAGAGGATTTTGTCTACTGACACATTGCTACTCTTTTATCTATTTTCTTATTATTTGCAGGCGTAGTTTAACATCGCCTCCGTCTCAACATCGGTTTTTACTTATGCGGAGGGAATAGGCGCTAAGTGTCTTTTACAAATGACACACCGTAGCAGCAGACACAGGCTGTCTCGGTGGAGGTTAACAAGACGGCCTATGATTGCAAATCAGACGTTTGAACAACTGGAGTACCATGCTACCGTTTCAAGAAGGAAACTTGCATGTGACATATTGACAAAAAGGATTTGTTTTGTGAAATTCATATCTTGAAAAATTATTACAATATATCAATTTACAAATCAACAGCCATACTAGTAATTGTTGGATTCTATAAGATGGAAAATGAAATATGGTGTTGGTTATAGTGACCATTTTGTATTATTATAATTTGTAATTTTGCAATGTTATATTGATTAAGATAACACGTTAAACATGAATGATTTTCAAAGTCTACATTTTCATTTTACTTCATGTTACTACAACACTTAATCTCTCAAAATTGTATCTAGGTAAATACTTATAAAAATGTTTAAGCATTTGATGTCAGTTTGCAATATCTTACTGTGCTGTACTCATTCTGTGAAATGCTAACTAAACTTGGCACAAGGCATAGTCCCGCGGCACAAATAAGAATTAATCAGACAACAAGCAAATGTGAATCCACAGTTTCATAATAATAGTAGGTTACTAAACATAAAACGCTTTGTACTTAGGGCCATTGAAAATAGAGATGAGCATAAGCTTCATTTAATTTGACTTGACCCCTAATAATAATAATAATAATAATAATAATAATAATAATAATAATAATAATAATAATAATAATAATAATAATATATTACTAAACAGATGTCTTGAAACGCTGTGTACTTAGGGCCATTGAAAATAGAGACCAGCTTAAGCTTCATTTAATTTGACTTGACCCCTATCCTGCTAAACAACGCTGTGTACTTAGGGCCATTGAAAGTGGAGATGAGCATAAGCTTCATTTAATTTGACTTGACCCCTATACTACTCTGAAGACTCTTTTTGCATTGCACTTGTACACAGAGATCCAGCTGGAAATTACTCCAATCATTCCTTATTCATTGAATGTTTTCTTTATCTAATTATAGGTATCATCAAAAGACTCTTTTTGCATTGCACTTGCACACAGAGATCCAGCTGGAATTTCTCCAATCATTCCTTATTCAATGAATGTTAACTTTAATTATAGGTATCACCAAAATGTGAGATTTCATCAATTATAAGAAAGATGAAATATTATATAACATCAATTGTTCTTCTTTGTTTGCCCATTTCTGGAACAGTTCATTGTTCTGGCGTAATTTCAATAAAAAATGTTTGAATTTACTTGCTTTTGTCACATTTGTTTCCTTTTTATCCCAAATATAGTGGTAGAAAGAACTTACTTTACCGATTACTGTCATCTCAACTCTGTTTTTGATTAGACTAACGTGGGTATGGGATAAAGAATGGCAGTAGCCTCTCGCAAGTCAGTTTTTTCGTCGTCGTTATCTCAGGCTGAACCTCCTCAAGTGATACTGAGATGTATTTCCTATCATATGATTAAATATGTCTTTAAGCCAACAGCAAAAACTCCATAGAAGATCATCAATTTTATTGGTTAGGAATATTCACTCTCTGCTTAAATATTATTATTCTATACTTTAAAAGTTAATTCATAAATAAATAGAGATATTTGGATTAAAAACGTAATTGCCATTAGACTACAAAGTACAGAAATTTACAACGCCTTAAATGTGGCGACATTCACGAAAATAAATTATCAAGAAAACTCATTCGTCAAGCAGTCTCAGGTACCTGACTTTCACGTATTTATACAGATTCTGTCCATTTTAGTATGAAAATAGTTTATGAATTAATACTTACTTTCGTGCAAGTGTTTGATCAAAGGCATCGATCGAACACTCGCTAAATTCCCATGCCTTGTGCGAGTATTCATTCACCAATCCTCGGAGATTCATCCACATGATGTTACCTTTTGAGCAACCTACGTCTCTATCATGTCTAGCACCAAGACTAAATAAATGTATTCATATATAAATAAATGTATATGGATACGTACATATAATGCAACAAACATTTATTAAGCAGTAAATGTCCAGAAAGAATAAAAAGAAGTAAGAATGATTCGCAAATAATATTATTTTGATTTAGCTAATGTGAAATATCTATTATGACTCCAAAATTTTTTTTTATTTTGGACGCGATGGTTCGTCTGCCTGTGCTATTTTCACAACGAACATGCTGAATTAGCTTTTACATATATGTGAAAGACTATAACAAGTACTCTTTAATGTTTATGTTTTTAATTGTATATCACAATCTCGGCGTAACGTCGCTAGTATAAGAAATTAGCTAATATTTTATACTTTAGAACAAATTATTGAAATATTTGATAAAAATTGAAATATTCACCAAATTCCATAACTCGCAGACACATATAACGCGTCTCTCTCTTATATATATATATATATATATATATATATATATATATATATATATATATATATATATATATATATATATATATATATATATATATATGGTTTGATAATAAAAACTCTTTGAAGATTCACTAATACTAATGGGTGAGTAGTGTAAAAAGTATATATGTTATTTACCTATGTGCTAGCTCATGACTAGCTACAATCATTGTATGAAAGTAGCCCGCTTCTTTAACAATGGCAACACGGGATTTCCTGCATACTGCTCCTAAATAGGCAATGCCTGTAAGGAGAAATAAAACTACTGAGGAGTAACATATCTTTATTTTCCAAACAGACTGGCAACCTCCAGAAAAGGGTGTCTGCCATCTTTGACATTAAACTTCATGTTGTAATAAATCTTATGGATGATTGGGAAGTGAATAAATGTACTAAGATCAAAGGATTTTTCTGACTTCTCTAAACTTAGAGAAAGGCGTAGACATGTTCAGAAGAATCACCATCAATACTTTTTGATTATACCGTATATGTATACTAAGTTTAGGAAGTATTTGAATTGACAACGATTATAATCCACCATAATTTTCATAGCTCAAAGTAAGCCATTCTGCCTTATTTGTTGTGTAATATTGGATTCTACTGTAAAATTCCACGTAGCTTCTGAGTATATTAATTTAAAATATTTGTGTAGCTGCTGTACACGATTTAGGATTCTAGAATTCAATGAGTATGGACTAAAATGATTTATTATGAGTGTCTAGCGTGCGTCTTTTCTCTGTCTCTTGCTCAGACAATTATACAAACAGGCAGACGGACATACAAACACACAGAGACAGAAACACACACTGTCACTATATATATATATATATATATATATATATATATATATATATATATATATATATATATATATATATATATATATATATATATATATATATATATACTACCTGATGATCCGATCAATTTGTATCTGGTAAAAAAAAGAGTAGAATTAAACCATGGATAGGAAGCATTATTTTATTTTATGTAAATTAAGAAAAGGTATACACCATACTATTTTAATTAAAATACAATCAAGGACTGATTCATAGACATAAAACTTGTCAATAATCAGAATAATCCTCATTAAAACCAACCATAATTATTTAAACATTAAACAATGTCTTGACATTTCACAGTTAGTCCTTTTTATGTTTTGAGAAAATAATTCCTGTCAGTATATGGGAAGGCCATTATATCGGTCGAGAACAGCATGGCTATTATACAAAAGTGCAAAAGTATCGGTATTAGTTTTTGTTATCAATGATAAACTTGCAAGTGTTATTGGTTCTAATTAGATAGTTTGAGAAAAACAACTTGCAGTTATGCGTAAATTTAGCTGCTAAGAATAAATTGTTATAAATTTGATTTGACTGATGTTTATTCTTAGAAAGGCAATGCAGTTACCCGGTGAGCATCATAGCGACATCAAAGTCGGAACTTGATGGCGTTTCAGGCGTATTCACCACCAAATCTTTGAACGCTGACAGGTACTGCTTATTAACAATGGATAACACTCCATTGCTTTTGAATAGTTTCGCATTTGTGTAGGGTGCGTCTTCCTCTTTCTGAACAAAAATGAATGCATTACGTCCTGACATTGTATTGTATTATATGATTTCAAAATCGAAAACAAACATCTCTTATTATATGATTTATATGTACAGAAGGCGTTATTATATCGATATCGATATGCTCACGGATGGATATAAACAATTTGCAAGTTTTGAATCATTGAATATACAAACATTGATCTTTGTTTAGGACAGCTCATATCAAATTCTTTATATTCCATAGTATTTTCATGGCAGAAAATATGACATGATCCAATGATTCCATTCTTCAACAACTCAGACGTCTCAAATACTCTTTTTGTTGATAGGAAAGTTGTAGTTGAGATGTCATTGAATATGAATTGCGGAATATATAATTTTAGCCAGTTATTAGATCAGGGAACCTGTGCTATTCTTTTCCATATATGTATCATTTCAACACACAATATGGTGTGAAAAAGAAAATCATTGGAGGTAAACATACTTTACTTCACAATTGCAGCGCGTTTCATTTACAGTTTTCAAACTGAACTAATTGCAATAAAAAGACGGCTGAAAAAAAAGGAATTGTTATCTGATATTAATGAAGTACTTGGAAATTTAATTTTGCGGATCTTAGCTAATTCAGATTCTAATTATATAGTATATACTGATGATACTCAAGAAGTTAGATCTTTAGTATAATACATAGCACGGGAACATTGGAGAATATGATTTTATTATTTTAACGTCTCCTACCTTGACAACGGTAATTCCCTTGAGTGTGACGTCAATAGAGAAGGAGCGGTCTTTAATAGATTTGAACGTGAGGGCAACCTAAAACGGATACACATTCTGATATTATATATATATATATATATATATATATATATATATATATATATATATATATATATATATATATATATATATATATATATATATATACACACACACACACACACACACACACACACACACACACACACACACACACAGAGCGTACTGAGACCAGCTGTACTTTGCCTATACGATATTGTGTCATCAATTATCTTCTGAGTGTCGTCTAGAAAGCTTAAAGAAAAACATTGTAGACTTAGGAGTGCACATATTCACCAGAGTTCAAGTCATGGCGTCATTAGGTATAAATGCATGGAAAACTGCGTACAGTTGATATAGAAAAGCATATAGTTCTGCTTACATTAAACCAGATTGTGATAAAAACAATTTTCAGCAAGAAATACCTACGCCATTAATAACTTGTGAGATGTATTCTCTCAATCGGTTCATTGCGTTCTGGGTGTTATCGTTGGCAAGAGCATAAAACCTGGAAATACAAAAGTTTTTTTAGGATCTCGTTTTTTTTTCAGGAAAGAAAAATCATGCAATGTAATCTTGAATAGCTTCTAAGTCGCCTCTTAAATTTTTCATTCATATATATATATATATATATATATATATATATATATATATATATATATATATATATAATAATAATTGCCTGCTCTCCAGATAAAAACAATCAATTGCCCTCCATTATTGCATTAGTCACCATTTATGATAGTGGCGAAGGCACAGTGAGGTTGGTTGAATTCCGGGTTCGAATCTTGTAACAGGCCAGCTATGATCGATCAATGCTACATGTCTTTGCGAAAGTTACTTTACTGTTATTTTCTTACCACTAAAATAGCCTGACATGTGTTGTTGTATCAAATAATAAGTCAATCACTGAGTCAATCAAATTGTTTTATGCGAGCAGTAACATGTATCTATGTTTGATATCACTAGAAAAGGTCAAAAAGTATGACCAATCTTTGAAATACACGCTTATTTCTATCTGGATATGAAGCCATACGATGTTATAGTTTATTCAGGATTTATGTCTGTACATTTTGTAAGAAAGATTTACAGTTTTGCGATTAAATTATATAATAGCCACATCGTTGAATCCTGAGATAATACGACACAAAATTAAAGTACATCATGTGTCTGTGAGTAAACAGTTCTGCACAATTTAACATGAAAAGACAGATTTTTGAACAAAACGTGTTCCATTTATGTTCTGGGCAGATTTTCCTCATGTACCTAGCACTTACTGAAATGATGATTTATCAGATTTCTAGCTTAGTCTATCAATCAGTTTCGGTTTATGAAAAGGTTTCAGTGATGCAGCCAGTGTACTAGTGGCGATGTGGCGTTTGTGGCGATCCTGATATAGCTAGACAGACTGAAAGACAATGTATCCTGTACTGCAACATCAAAATGTTGATTAATGGCAGTATTTTGTGTTTGACAGTCAACTCATTTTGGGTAGAATTTTAACAACTCTTAAAAACATTAATTTAATTTATTTTATTTGGTAATTTTTTAAGTTTTATTTTGTTCACTTCTGCCACGCAACAGCTAGATGATGAAATTAGCGAAAGACAAAGAAGAAAACAGTGGTTACTTGCTTTTGCCAAACCGGAGGGTCCACTGCAACAAGTAGTTCAACTCCGTACACATTAGTGGCTCTCTTGTTCTTGTCTAATGATCTCCGGAGATTAAAAAGGAGACTCTTATTGACAACTTCCTCGTCATCAGCACTGACTGTTAATAATAATAATAATAATAATAATAATAATAATAATAATAATAATAATAATAATAATAATAATAATAATAAATGTCTGTATCAATGACATTGTAAGAATCTATCAGCATGTTTTGCATTGCTTATGAAATTCCCAATCATATCGATTGGTCGAATCCTAAGTACGTGTTTCACCACTTCGAACCACAAGAATCCAACGTCTTTATTATATAACAATTGAGGAATAAAGCATTTACACTTTTCTCTATGTGACTTTCGTGTCTTTGGCATGTATTCCTATTTTAATAATAATAATAATAATAATAATAATAATAATAATAATAACAACAACAACAACAACAACAACAATAATAATAATAATAATAATAATAATAATAATAATAATAATAATAATAATAATAATAATAATAACTAGTGAGGAATAAAGCATTTACACTTTTCTCTACGTGAAGGAAATAGCTGATCAACCATTTATTGGAATTAAAAAATACTTGTCAGCTGATGAAGTTATTATCTATGATGATATATAAATTATCTACATTTTGTTGAATTTTTGCCAATAATTTTGTAAGTATTGAATTGTGACTATTACTAACACTGCAATAATATTTTAGCTTCAAGTTTTCCTCACTTTATCCATAGTCTGTGAACTGAATAACAAAACCAGATTTTTCTCCTTTTCATGCATATACGATACAAATGTAGGAGGAGATAGACCACAGTTTGAAAGGTACCATTTGTGGATAATCAGGTATAATTCCACAGTCTTATCTTGTCCAATCCATCTTAAGAAGCTCCAATACAACCATAACATATCTAGTATGGTCTTTGTGTGAAACTTACGTTCAGTCGTATCGTTCGTTAGGATGATATCTTCATCATTTGTCATTTCTTCCCGAATTATGTGAGGTGTATCATCGTTCTCTCTATTCATATGTATTTCATCCAATTTACTTAGATCGGAAACTGGGTCGATATGAAAATACTTATTTTCAATCCTTAAACTTCCTTCCTACAATAATAATAATAATAATAATAATAATAATAATAATAATAATAATAATAATAATAATAATAATAATAATAATAATAATAATGATGATGATGATGATTATGATGATGATGATGATAAAATCAATCATCATCTAAGAAAAGGATCAAACTTTAATCCAGTTTGCAAAATATGTTGAGAAATAAAACGATGATATTATAACCTACTAAATAACCAAATCAGTTAAAAATAATCTTTTCCTCCAAAAGAAGTACTTGATATCTAGAAAGCTTGCATATAACCCTAGTCACACTTACCAATGTCCTGGCACAGGGGCCTTGAGCTCTCATGACACAACGGACAGTGAAAACAGCGCTGTTGTCGATGTCGTGGTAATATTTGCTTTCCTGTGAGGAAAATGTAACATTGTTTAAATTGCTTGTATTCATTCTGAGTCTTTCAAATTAAATATACTATTTTAAATTCTGTTTTGATAAAAGCATCTTGAATATTATAAACAGTAGTTATAATATTCAAGATGCTTTTATCAAAGTATATATATATATATATATATATATATATATATATATATATATATATATATATATATATATATATATATATATATATATATCACGATATCAATTCTAAAAGAAAGAAACGAAAATATTAATTTGTGTACAACATATTGAAATCTCTAGTTATTGGAAGATAAAAACATCCAAATTTAAGATAGTGCTTTGATATTGATTTGGAGTGCAGGAGAAGCGTGCTCCAATCAATAACTCATATCCTGAATATAAATAATAAGGACATTAAAATGAATTTAGATTAAGCATTTATTATTGTTCAGCTTTCACTTGGTAATGGAAAAAGCCTAATTAATAAGCCAGTTCAATAGTTCAATCGGATAGAAGCCAAATAATGTTTTATCTCACCATTCAATCAATAAAACCTTATTAAATTTCGTTGTGATGTTGGGAACAAAGTAATTGATAATCACCCTAGGGAATAATTAAATTAATTAAGTTCACAATGTGAATGACCACTGGAAGGTTATGGACATGATCCAAAAGGTCGTTACTTGGAACTATACCGTCCACACACTCACATTCTACCCCCCACTAAAACTTGATATAAAGTTAAAGCTGTCCTTGGAAAGCACGCAAGAACCACGCGTGATTTTTTTAGACGGACTTCTTTTGACCTTGGATGAAGCGCTGTTAATTGCCAGTTCCAGGATATAAAAATAGGTATTGGACTGGTTATTTTCAGTACGATTCCAGGCTCTAGAAGTACCATGTCTATTTCTTACAGGTAAGAAACTTATGCTTTATACTCGCTTTTGGAAGTTAAAGATTTTATAGTGAGTTGTGATATTCTTCTGAATTATTTTATTTCATTAATATAATGTAATAGTGAGTTCTCTTTTCTACTATGAAATATTTTACTGATTTAATATTTTACTGAATTGATGTTCATTGTATTTATAATATAATATTATTGAGTTCCCTTCTTCCACAATCATAATGTAACGAAATATTTTACAGCTTCGCTGTTCATTAGTATTTGTTTGAAATAATTACTAGCTTCATGTTATAATTTAATTGAGAATAAATATATATTCTTTAAATAATAAGTATAACATTCACAGATCTTTTTCAGGTCTTTACCTTACAATAAATAAAATAAAATACATTTATTACAGTTATTGAATTTTAGGCTCTTTAAATATTTAAATCACTTGTATTTAAAAATACAGAAAAATGAATGGACAAATGAAAGAGTAGATTGTGGAAGAACTATTTAATAAGTATTGTAATATGTATTGTATGTATTTTAACATAAATAAATTTACATGTTGTATCTTTAGAATATGTATCTATATATATATGTCAATAAAGTGCGGTTCCATGCTCAAAAGAGTATCAAGTCTATTTCTTACAGCGATCCCACCTCTTCGCAGCCAAGCATTCCCCACAAAAGATGTAATCTACACCAGCATATGTGACACCTTATTCTTATGAATGCTGAACTTCCTGCCTTTTCGTAACTAGACACGAGAAGAAGGTTATGATAGAAACGTCTAAAAACAACATCAGACAATTCCTATCATTATATATATATATATATATATATATATATATATATATATATATATATATATATATATATATATATATATAAAGTCTATATATATCTATCTATCTATATCTATATATATATATATATATATATATATATATATATATATATATATATATATATATATATATATATATATATATATATATATATATATATATATATATACTTTGAAATAAAACTAGAACTAGCATAGATCTACCGCTTATTTGACAAAGATTTTGTCCTTCTGGAAAAGACAGTCAAAAGAGATAAGCGAAATAAATATACATTGATCGTAATATTATCACAAACTGGATGTACTTCAAAGAGAATGAAGATGTATTTTGATTTATTCTCGAGTCAATGGAAGAAGATGATGGCCAATTTTTTTCTCTTTTGGAATTTTTGGCACCTACGCTTCCTCATCTACTTTGTGAGGCGAATTTCCATTATTTAGGTATAGAAGATATATATATGTCTTCAATCGTACACTCCATGCTTACAGATTATTGATGTTTAAAAACTCATTGCTGTAGGCTATAATATGCTCGTATATGTTTTTGCTATTACGAATAGTGTTGCGTAACATATTAATGATTGGAAATATGTATTTATTATTGACAAAATATGCCAAATAGATACGTATAAAATTATTCAATACTTTATTTCCATACTTCATTATTAATTGTACATTACTACAGTGCTTAGCTTGAAATATTCCCTAATGGTAACATACATTAATTGTACATTACTACAGTGCTTAGCTTGAAATATTTCCTAATGGTAATAGATCAAAATCTGTGGTTATTGATCTACGTTTTGCATGTGAATCCTTTCTTTATATTCTGATTGTATTGACTTACAACTTTCCCTGTGAATGGCTCTTTCACGGCTCTCCTGGTACCGTCAGGCAGTGCCTCGACAATGTACATGTCGGTGTCAGCACGTACATGGGGATTTTCTTTGAGGTGAAGGTTGATTGATTTCTCCCCTCTATTTAATTGGAACCTTAACTCCTCTGACAGACCAAGGTCTAGATGACGCTTCTCTGCGTCATTATTCAGATCTCTGAGCCAGACAAACTCAGAAGTTTCTGAAAGTCAGTAATAAAATAAATAAATAAATAAATAAATAAATAAATAAATAAATAAATAAATAAATAAATGTTACATTGATCTATCAGTTAAATACTGTCTAAAATATATATTTTACTGGGACTAAATCGCTTTATATTACGGTAAAATATCAATATTGTTAAATGTATCGGTCGCCGTGTTACATTACAGCACAAATTTCTTCAAACGTCCCACCTAAAAAACGCCAAGATTATTTCCAGTAAATATGTTGCATTTAGCAGTGCTAGCGTAAATGGATTATTATGAGGAATCGCTTTTATTATTTTCGATTGATCTCAGCATTCTCTGAAATCAACTATGAATATCTTGCAAGACTTTTTATATTATCTGGACTTAATTGTAGTACAACAAAAATACTATTTAGATTGGAAAAGGTATTTTCTAATGAAAGAATGTGTATAGATACGGAACTGAACTGGTCTTTTTCCAACTTTATACTTCCTGGCGTCGAATTTTCTCTAGATTCAAAACTAATTATATGAAGAAATTAACAATGGCTAAAAGATTTCTGGCAAACTGGAGTCAAATAATTTTTCATTTATAGGTAAAGTAATTGTTAAAACTTGTTCTGCACATATTTATAAATCTTTCTTTCAACACTTGCAAATCCATCAGTTAAAATTAAAGCAAAACTAAATCGTACCATATTTACGTTTGGATAGAGTGGAAAAGTAGAGGCAATTAGAGAATTAAACTTGATATACTAGGGGCCTCAAAGAATTAGAGAATATTAACTATGATACACATGTAGTCAGAGCCTAGTTAATACAGCAATATGAAAGATATTTGAAATCTAGGAAGAAGAAAATTAGAAGAAATTTGTAATCTCATTAAAATAGTTGTTGGTGAGATATTTGTTTGGTATTGAATTAGAAAGAGGATTCACAAAATCTAATTGAGTATTTATATCAAAGGGTTTAAAATTTTGCAACACTTTGAAAGTTCCATCAGTATATGTCCTCGAAAAGACGCCGGCAATGAAAATTCTTAGTGATTTAGTGGATGATCAAAGTAATTTAATACCGTTTGAAATACTAAAATAATAACTGGATGCTACAATAGTTTGAAATACTTGTCATTAAATCGCAAATTCCAAAGGGTATGAAAGATGCTATCAAAACCCAATTGGCTGTTTGATAAGCGGGAGGATCAAATATTAAAATTGAAAAATGAAAACGCATTGAAATTTGTTAACAGAGATTATATATAAAAAGGTAAACGGCAGCAATGTACTATGAAAGAAATGTGGTTGCACGTATAAAAACAAATATAAGTAGTGAAGTGTGGTCTATTATTTATATTGGGCGATACTTTCCACTAAGCATACAATGCTGATTTCTTTAAAATTTAAATTAATTCTTAGAGTAATTCTAACTAGTAATAGTTTGAAAAGAATTAACATTTTAGATGACGACAAGTGTATTTAATACAAGAGTGCGATCGAATATATTGAACATTTATTCTACTACAGCAATATTACTTTAATGTTTTGGTACTCTTTTACTAAACGTTTTGCACATTGTTATACAAATGTTGTCCATTTTTCCGAAAAATAAATTTAGGAAATTATCAACTGGAAAATTTGTGTTATCACTTGCTTAATTTGGCTAAATTCAACATGCAAAATCCTTCCATTTATGTTTGTAAGCAAATTTTTTAATAAAATAGAAATATTGAAAATATGCTACAAAGTTAAACAAGAGAGGACCAAATGCTCAAACATGGGCCTCAAGCATGAATTTGTAACTTGTGCAATGTTGAAAACAGGAACTATTATTGTAATATTGCAAGGGACATGTCACATGTAAGCTGTTACCTGTGTCAGCTTATCCAATCTGTGTCGAATGAGACTGCGTGTCACCTATACGCCATTACTTGTGTCCGCCTGTCCAATTCGTGTCAAATGCGTTTGCATGTCACTTATATGCTATCACTTGTGTCAGCCTATCCAATTCGTGTCGAATGAGATTGTGTCTCATCTATACGCCGTTACTTGTGTCAGCCTATTCATTTCTTTTCAAATAAGATTGTATGTCACCTACAACTGTTACTTGTGTCTCACCTATGCGCATTTACTTGTGTTAGCCTATTCAATTTGTGTCGAATGAGATTACATGTCACCAATACGCTATTACTTGTGTGTCAGAATATCCATTTGGCATCGAATGAGATTGTGTGCCACCTATACGCCGTTACTTGTGTCAGCCTTTACAATTTGAGTCGAATGAGATTGCGTGTCACCTATACGCTGATACTTGTGTCAGCCTATCCAATTTGTGTTGAATGAGATTGTGTGTCACCTATACGCAGTTAATTGTGTAATGGTATATAATTTGTGTCGAATGAGATTGTATGTCACCTACACGTTATTACTTGTGTCAGCCTATCCAAATCGTGTCGACTGAGATTACATGTCACCAATATGCTGTTACTTGTGACCGTGTATCTAATTTGTGTCGAATGAGATTGCGTGTCATCTATACGCTATTTTGTTTGTGAGCCATTCCGATTTGGGTTGAATGAGATTGCGTGTCACATATACGCTATTACTTGTGTCAGCCTATTCAATTTGTGTCGAATGAGTTTGCGTGCAATATGGAAATGTACATGAGTTTTTGTGCGTGTGTATGAGCATGAACATATGTGTCTTTACCTTTCTAAGTGATAACCAGAATTGTTTTGAATATAATTGAGCATGTGATGGGGTCTCGCCACACAACGGACAGCCTATCATGAGGATAGGAAACAAATATATATATATATATATATATATATATATATATATATATATATATATATATATATATATATATATATATATATATATATATATATATATATATATATATATATATCTATATATATATATACTTCACCCCAAACAAGAAACAAAAATCAAAAAAAGACCAACGACATTTGAACAGCAAAGGAGGATGGAGTAAAATGAACGGTAAGAAGAAAAGGTACCATAAAACACCATCTCTAGATATCCATCAATATCCATTTTATATATATATATATATATATATATATATATATATATATATATATATATATATATATATATATATATATATATATATATATATATATATATATATATATATTGGACGTCATTGGTAACAAATCTCTTTTGTTTCACTTTGAAGTGCAAGGAAGTCCCTTGAATAGGTTAGATGATGTATTAATATCACCTAGATATAATATTCATAAAGTAAACTAGCACTCGATATACAAAAATAAATAACTTACCTGCGCCCAGTACAGCGACAGTAAAAAACAGTACGATGAAATGACAATCGTTCATTTTGGTTCCGTGATACAGGTAATTTAGCTTCCACCTCGAAAGCGAACAATTTTCTCTGGTAACAAAAGTGCTTTATATAGATACAAAAATCAACACAAATCCGTTTAACACCTGAGGAAAAGAACAAACTGCAGGTATGCAAACAACAGGTATATGACGCAACAAAACGTTAAGAGATGTTAATCTTCTTAAAATTATCTTCTTTAATCTGAAAAATAAGAACTATATTTTTACCATTCTTAATTATATAAGCGCAAATAGAAAGATTTAGAAATATGTAGGATGAAACAATATCACCCTTTTTACCTGTCACGACTTGCTTGGGTTTATCCCGTCTTTATTATGATTATTCCTCTTGAAACAATAATTCTATAATCGTTTTAATTTGATAAAATATCTACATGAGATGATATGATTATAGGTAAGTTTGCATTATATATATATATATATATATATATATATATATATATATATATATATATATATATAAGTTAGATTTTCATCTTAATTCTTTAACCAAGGTTTGAATGTGTTTTTCTTTTCTTTACAATTGTGGTACATAATTCCATTAATGACAGAAGAAATCTTTATGACATTAGTTTCAATCCTAATTAGAGCAACAAACAAGAAACTCATTAATTGTCAGAATGTTTTACTTGTATGTCAAAGCTAATTTAGCATGTTCATTGTGAAACTAGAACAGGCACATGAGCCATTGACTCCAAAATAGTTTTTTCCATTTCGAGGCATACATGACAATTCACGATAGCTAAATCAAAACGATAATTTTAGTGACTCATTCTTAATTCTTATTATTGCATCTGGACCTTTACTGCTTGGTAATTGTGTGTCACATTATATGCACGGATCCGTATACATTTATGTATATATGAGTCTATTCATTCAGTCTTGGTGCTGATCATGATAGTGACGTAGGTTGCTCCAGAGGTAACATCATGTGGATGAATCTCGTAGGATTGGTGAATGAATACTCGCACAGGGCATGTGATTTTAGCAAGTGTTCGACCGACGCCTTTGAAAAAACACTTGCACAAAATTAATCATTAATGCATACTATATTTTCTTATCTTTATATATACCCGAAAGTCATGTACTTGAGACTGGTTGACGATGGAGGTTTGATAGATAACTTCTTTTGTTAGGCGTTATACAATTTTGTACTTTTTAATCTACTCGCAGTAATTTTTTTTTAAAAATCTAAATTAGTACATTTGTTTATGAAGGAATTTTTAAAATATCGGAGAACAGTAATTTAGCAAAAGAATGAATATTCTTAGTCAATAAAGATATTGATTTTGTTTGGAGTCGTTCTTGTTGTTGGCTTAACGCCATATTTAATCACATGATGGGATTAATATGGTTGACAGTATAACTTGTGGCGGTTGAAGCTGGGAAACGGATGAGAAAAGAAGCGACTCAGAAGCCACTGCCATTCTTTCTCACATACCCACGTTAGTCGAACTAAAAACAGGCAGTGGTGAAATGGCAGTAATTGGTAAAAGCAAGCGCTTTTGACCACTAGTGATTCGAGTAGAAAAGGAAACTAAAGTTTTTGAGAACGGAAACATACAAATAGGTCTTACTGAATTACATCATAATAATGAAAGTGGCTGCAGCGCTGAACAGAAAAAGTAGACAAAACTGTTGTTACTTAATATTCAGCTTTCTTATAAGTGATGAAATATCGCATTTTGTTGATACCTATATTCAGAAAATGGTAACAGCAGGATTTATGTATGCAAGTGCAGTACAAAACGTGTTTTCAGAAGAACTGATTGTAATGAATTTTTTTTGGTCATTTGCGCCAAAGTATACAATGTTTAAAGACATCATCTGTTTAGTAACTTATTATTATACAACGGTATTTCACATTTCCGTGTTCTCTGATTTATATTCAGTGGTGCCCCGGAGCTATGACTTGTCCTAAGTATAGTTGTCATTTCATAGAATTGATGTAGCACAATAATATATTGCAAAGTTACGTCAAATGTCTACACGTTTTCTTCCGTATGTAACTAGATCAAAATGAGAGAGAGAGAGAGAGAGAGAGAGAGAGAGAGAGAGAGAGAGAGAGAGAGAGAGAGAGAGAGAGAGAGAGAGAGAGAGAGAGAGAGATGAAAATATAGACTGAAAATCATTCGTGTTTAACGTGCTATCGTATTAAAAATCATTAAAGAGAACATAAAATTGCAAAATTACATAACACTATTAAACAAAAATTGCCAATAAAACAAGCAAAATTATTCATTTCCCCTCCTATGAAATCCTGCAATTACTAGTATGATTGTTAGTTTGTCAGTCATATTGTTATAATGTTTCAAGATAAGAATTTCATGAAATAAATCCCTTTTATCAATCTGTCACATTGCAAGTTTTCATATTGAAACGGTAACAGTGGTAGCGCAGTTGGCCGATTGTGAGATCTGAAATAAATAGGTCGTCCAGTCAATCTCCACCCATACATCCTGTTTAAGCTGCCACGGTGTTTCGTTTGTAAAAAAAAAAACACTTAACGCCCATTTCCTTCGTATAATACAGCCAATATAATGAGACCGAGGCGCTATTAAACCACGCCCGTCACGACTAAGTGCCGTCATTTCTTGGTGAAGAGGGCTTAGTCGTGATGGGATGTGGGTTGGTGTGTGCATGGAAGGCGATGGGTGCCGTTTACTCGCGTACCTGGGTTCGAAACTCCGAAAAGTACCTTCATTAAAAATATCCAAATGATTCCAAACCGTGTTTGGATTGGTTGAATGCTGTCGATGACGCAATATTTCCAAGGAGAAACCTACGCCGGGAACTAAAAATGTCAGCCAATCAGCAGGTCGAGACTAATTTTTTTCCTTTGCGTATTGTAACCATCACCATAAAACAAAACACTTCTTCCTATTCAAATCCATTACTCTTTTTTCCCAAAAGAGAGAGAGAGAGAGAGAGAGAGAGAGAGAGAGAGAGAGAGAGAGAGAGAGAGAGAGAGAGAGAGAGAGAGAGAGAGAGAGAGAGAGCTATAAGAAGGTGGGTGTTAGATACTGTTAGTATCATCTCTTAGATATTTGAGTCATGACAGCATATTTACTGCACTTACTAATGTAATGGCATTGGAACCAAGATTTAAAAATTAAACACTAGATATACGGATATAGATTCGACTTTATGCTATCATACCGATTTTCTTGAAATCGGTGAGGTTGTTCAACATTAGTATTTATTCTATATTCTGACCAAGCGTATATGTGCGTATGTATTTCCATATTAGGATATTTGATATTTGTCAGTCTAAATATTTTACAGTGGTGTATTGACGGACTATGTGTTTAACGTAAGCATGCTTATTCTCTATTTTATAATACTAAATAATCGTCATAAATGTGTGTGTATTTCTGCGGTGACCTGGATTTTGAATCTTCATAGAGTACGTATTAAAATGACCTAACCTGTATTATACTTTTATTTGTATACATTTGATAATTTTGCCTACAATTATCAAGCATTTTACTGTAGAATCATGGGATAACGCATTATGTTCTGTATAATTCATTTGTTCACTTTACATCGTTTGAAAAATAAACTGTAATAACCACCAATCGGTCGGTGAATTATACAAGGGCAGATCAAGGTCAATGCTGTATTTTGCGGGACAACATTTATGCACGCATAGTAATAAGAAAGCCTAATAATTTGATCACAGACATAACTTTGAGACTTTTTTGAATGAAATGAAAAACTTTGTGTCAATATTGAAAACTATAAACTCAGACTGAGTGTTCAGATTTAAATTCACAAGATAGATTCAGAAATTCTAAGTAACATTGACTGCATTCCTTTAATTTCTTTCTGTGAATTCCAGGTCAGATTTTAAGCATTATTAATCTGAATCATGGAAAGAAAAACGTACCATGTAGACATCTATTTGGTAACAACAAATAATAAAGCAATATCGTTATCACAGACGATGGCAGGCTATACAGTGAAGCTTATTGCATACAACATACAAAAAGCTATTTTGTTTTCTTTTTTCTGAATCTTATTTGTTTTAAATTTTAGACTGTTTTGAAGTTTCTAAAATATATATCCTTTAGGTAGCATCTGGTGTAACTACTCCAAAAAACTACCACTTCTGTTAAGGGTGCAAGGACTCCTTTTCAACGATTGCGCCATCTACTCATGCACCCTCTTGCATATATTACGATATGTGTACACATCTGTACCAGGTTAACAAACACAAAAAGAGGTTCTCTTCTGACGTATGTCGTGAAACGTGCAAAGGTAAACAATTTCTGAGGTAAACACACGCACACATAGAAATGATAATCAAGTAAAAGGTCACAATAATTGATAATATATTATCAAACGAAGTATACTGATGAATAGTAACAAAATAAATCAGTGGTTCCCAAACTAGTTGGTAGCGTCCTAATGGGAATTACCTAGGGTGCGTTATTCCTGAATAATACTTTTAAGGTAGGATGACGCTGAGGATAACCAAAGAGACGCTGGCCCGAAAATGTTTGAAAAGCTAGTGAATAAATATTTGGTACCGTATATACTAACTTAAATGTCGAATGAAAATGCAAAGAACGTATATGCTGATCGGTCGTAGCATATTTGACCTACATATAAAGTCTATATTGTTTTCTCTACTGATTACACCTTACACACTGCACAGTCCGGGGTCAACCAGCACATTATGGGTCTATGTAAGTGAAACGAATGGTTGATACCGAAAAGAAACAGAAAAAAATCCAATATTTCCCACAATCTTGCTAATATCATTCTCACTTCTATTTTACTCTGACTTACGCTGTTTTAATATATTCAGCTGCATTTCCTATAATTCTACAAGGTAAATATATTCCACAAACTTCTATTTTATTTCATTTCTACTCATTTCATTCCTCTCGTTTTCTTATTTTATGTGTTTTCTTTCTTTGTAAGTTAGTCATATTTCTTTTTTTGTTTTATATAGGCGAGCAGAAATGCGAAGATACTGGTTACATGAATTGGTCTTGTACCAACCTTCGCTCGTTCTATTCTAAGAAGGCTAAATTCTGTTCAAAATGGTCCAAGAACTGCTGTGCGTCCTGCTCTAAAAAGACAATGGTCAGCAAGGATGAAATATTAATGAGGTATTACCTATACTGTATATCTTCAGAACTATGTATCCCCACATTTGCAACGATTTATATAACGATGGCGATTTCAAAAATTAATTTCACAAGAATATTATTTGCATCCAAATGAGAGCGTGAGGTTTTAGAGACATAACACATGAAACACACAATCGGCTTTGACACTTACATGGAATTTTGACAGATTCGTGCCCATACATCAAAAACTTCGGTTTGTTTGACAGAAAAAAATAAAATTTCAATCCCAGATCTGTGAATGGTTAATTCTGTAAATAGTTGTATACATTACTTTCGATTGCCTTTGACCTTGTCATGGATTTGAACTAAAAGCATCCACAAAGATCGCTCATTTTATCTAAAATTTGTATTCTTCCATACAACTGATCTAAAAGGTAAGCTTTCTCGTTTAAAATTATATATATATAAAATATATTATATATATATATATATATATATATATATATATATATATATATATATATATATATATATATATATATATATATATATATATATATAAACATTATATGGGGACACGCAATAATGGGGTTCAACAAGGCTTCCTGTAAGTGTGCTCGGATACAGTAAATGGAATTTTATTTAGTTAGAGTTAGGCGTTTAGCATGATGTCCCACCCAGTGACATTATCCTGACACTAGGCTGGACAGTCCAAACACTAACCTCTTAATGCTGAGCGCCAAGCGAGGCAGTTTCTAAAACCATTTGTATAGGTCTTTGATATGAATCGGCCGGGGTTCGAACCCGCGAACTCCAACATCTGAAGCGTACGCTCTGAATAATAGGTCAAAGGAGCGATATCACTAAATATCAGCATAGTTTACTATTCATATTAATTCACCCTAATGGCGATGCATTGATATTATGTGATTATTAAATTTTCCTCAGATAAAGTTATAATAGAATGTTGTCTGACAATATCAGATAACTTTGAAAATTCTTTTGAGAAATGCCACTTGTTTTTGATGCATTTGTCTTTTCTTTTCATAGCCAAAGAAGAAAAATTGCTACATCACGTTAATTAACCGGCATAATCGTCTCTATCTACCTGCTAGCAGAGTCTTTTATTTAAAAAAAATAAATTTCGGATTTCGATTGAACGGAAAGTTTGACTTGCATGTTAATTTATTGTGTATGAATAAAGATTAGCTGTGCAAACAATTTATTGCAACCAGCTTTGTGCAATCAGTCTTAGTTTGAGTCTGCTTCTGTATCTCTCAAAACGCTTCATTATTAAATCTGACTTGAGGAGCGGATTTATTTCTCATCAGCGATGAGATGTTATAAATAATGATCTCAGGTTTAAAGATATGAAATAGAATATTAGCGTATCTCGTGTCTAATCCCGTCAACACTCGCCTCATAGTACCGAAACAACTTTTGCAAATATTTTACCCAGAAAAAAAGCATCTAATGACTAGGCTGTATGTTTAAAACAATGTCATTTATTGCAAAATAGATTTAGAGAAAGGTAGGTATGCAGTGACATGGGAAATAATTTAACGGTGAGAATAAAAATGTGATATTGGCAACGAATGTACCCCGATATGTATATTATAATGTCTGCTTGACCTTTGTCCGTGATTGAGGGTTGAATTTTGGCCGAACTGACTATTTAACTGGCTGAGGGTAATGTCTACATGACTTTTGTCATTTTCCTAAAAAATGTTTACTTCGATCTCAATAACCTAATTTACAAATTTAGAATATTCGGGAATTGATCATCTGACCAACCTCAGATATTTTTCTTCATCTAAATGTAACTGACATCGGTGGTCAAAGTGTAAATATAAAAGATTGTACTTCTTTTAGTAGCCCCAATGCGAATGAAGTATTTTCTCTGCGTTATAACACTAACAGCGTATTCTCTTTCCGTGATCAATATTGATTTCGAGTACGATTTTGTTTATAGCAAGTATTTATATTAAATGTAAGACAAATGACTTGTTCTAAAGTTATTTGCGTTACATGTAGAATCCTACACGATGAGAAGAATGTTTTATTCATGTGGATAGTTGCTTTAATAACGTTCATAATGATATGGAAAATAACACCCTTAACTAAGTCAACAACCTTTTCATGATAAAAAAACAACCTTTAACACGATAAAAAATCATATAATTTTAACTTTTTTTTTTACAGATTTGTCTTTTATATATTCACAAAATATATGTTAATTTTCTTTCTCGATTGGAAACTGTTTTAATACACAAAAAGTTTATATTCAACTGATTTCAGGCCCAATATCTGTATCACATTCAAATCCAAAGAGACCTAATTCCAGACCCAATATCCATAGCACATTCAAATTCACACTGAGTTAAATCCAGTCCAAATATCGGTATCACATTCTGATCCATGCCGAACTGAAAAAATGTCCAATATATGTATCGGTTATCACAAATCGATTCGATGGACTAAAACAAATCGACGGGGGGGGGGAGAGATACAAAGTCTATATTTCAAAAAGTTAGATTTTCAAACCATGTACCTATCTATTAATATGCGACTTTGAAATGATAGACGAGTGCGATATATGTGAGCAAAACGAATGCGATATCTGTTAATTGGAATCTACCGTCCCAACTTCCAAGATTCTTGTAATATCACTACCAAGAGAGGCGTAATTGTTTGTGAGAATATATTTATGGATTTTTCAAGTGAGGACCTTGATACTATTATAATTATTGGTATTTTAACTGAGGACATTGATACTGTTATGATATGGGTGATGTCAACGAGAAAGTGTGTTTTGCTTACTTAACAAACTTTGTTCCCCCAGCACATGACTAAGAATAATGCCGGTCATCTGTGGTGGATTAAAGAGTGGTCAAAACTAAGGTGTGTTGAAATATATTCAAAGTTATAAAAGTTTTAATTTCTTCAAACATAAAATGATATAACACGGTATTTAAGAAAAGACGCACATTTACATATTCCATTAAATGATAATAACTTCGAGATAAAAACCATTGTATCTTATATTTAATGGCGTCAACTTTCAGATAAGCAGCACTACATATTACATTTAAAGGTAACAGCTTTTAAATAAGCAGTACTGCATATTACATTTAGTGGTTGTTGTTTTTCTTGTTTGTTGTTCTGGGGCTTAACGCCATTTTCAGCACACGATAGGCTGTACATGGCGAACAGTGTAAAATGTGGAGGAAGAAACTGAGAAATTCGCGGAAAGAACCAACGACCAACGAGAAGCTACTGGCAAGCTTTCTGACATATCTACATTCGCCGAATCTTAGACTCGAACTCACGCAGACAGAGGTGAGATGGCAGTGATCCGTTATGGAGAACACTTTAGACCACTCGGCCACTGAGGGACCCCATTTAAAGGTAACAACATCCATATAAGCATCACCATAT